>JAGVVM010000392.1:0-28562 GCA_019149425.1 Psidium friedrichsthalianum | reverse complement strand
AGATAAGCCTACTAATCTAGTTGAGAGCAGTACAACGCTTGAGAAGGTGCGTTTTGCCGCCTGGGAAAGAGCAACATGATCTGCTTACTGTTAATGAAACGATCTATACATGAACATTTAAAGAGTAGACTGCTAACTGACTGTACCGCCAAGGGAATGTTGGAAGTCATAGAAGCAAGGTACCGAGTATCTTCTAATGCCGAGGTTGGGACACTGGTCCAGGTACTTTTTAATATGAAGTATATGGGTGTAGGAGGTGTTAGGGACTATATCTTGAGAATGCTGGATTTGCAGACAAAACTGAAAGTCTTAGGTATAGTAATTCCTGATACCGTGATGGTACATCAAGCCTTGAACACCCTTCCTCCTGAGTTTGGAATGATCAAGACTAGTTTCAACACACAGGATGAAACTTGGTCTGTAAATGATTTGATATCCAAAGTAGTAGCAGAAGAAGAGAAATTGAAGAAAGATGGAGGGCACTATGCCCTAGTTGCTTCCAATTCTAGCAATAGAAAATGCAAGGGACTTAAATCTCGTACTCATAAAAGTACTCGCCCCACTACTAGTCCATCTGATAACTTGGGTCGAAAGAAGGAATCCTTTAAGAAGGAAAGTGACCGCTATTTCTTCTGTAAGAAAAGGGGTCACATAAAGAAGGACTGCACTAAATATAAGAATTGGCAATCTAAATATGAGCATACAGGTAATGATTCTTTGACACTGGTTTGTGAATCCAATCTATCTGAAGCCCCATCTAGTTCTTGGTGGCTAGATAGCGGTGCGACTAATTATGTTACATTCACCAAACAAGGTTCATAAATCAGAGGAAGCTAAATCAGAATGAAACAAAACTCATAGTGGGAGATAACAATAAAGCTGACGTTGAGTTCATGGGAGATACCATTTTGATCCTATAATCTGGGTTTGATATGATGTTGAGAAACACTTTCTATGTACCTTCCTTTAGACGGAACTTAGTTTTTGTATCATATTTGGACATGTGTAGTTACTCTTTTGAAATAAAGAACAGTGTAGTTTCTATCTTCTATAATTCAAATAAAGGTGGGTGCTACAACATGTCCAATGGATTGTATAGATTGTGTTTGACTCCCAACGACATATACGTAGCTTGTACAGCCGAAAAAGTTGTCTCCAAAAGAACTCTACCTAAAGAAAAGTCTTACACATTGTGGCATAAACGTCTTGGTCATATTTCCAAGGAAAGAGTGGAAAAGCTTGTAAAGGCTGATATTTTATCTACTATTAAGGATGACCTGGAAACTTATGTAGACTATTGTAGAGGCAAAATGACCAAAATAAAGAAAAAGTCTGCAGTTCGAACTTTTGACCTATTGAAGGTCGTACACACTGATATAAGTGGACCATATACTCCAACATTGTGTAGAAATTATTATTTCATCACTTTTATTGATGACTATTCCCGATATGGTTATCTGTACTTGATTAAAGAAAAGTCCGAGTCTCTTGATAATTCAAGATATTTCGGACTGAAGTCGAGAAACAGTTGGGAAAAGTGATTAAGGTTATCAAATCTGACCGTTGTGGTGAGTATTATGATAGACATGACGATGCTGGACAGCTTAAAGGGCCATTTGCCAAATACTTAGAGGATTTTGAGATAGTAGCTTAGTTCACTATGTCTGGGAGCCCTGAGACCGGGGTCAAAGGCATTGTGGACTCTGGAATGACTAATATCCTCAGGACCTTCATCCACTTGCCCGAGAACTTGCATAGTTTGTCATCCAACACGAATGGGACCGGCCTCCAGGTCCCGATCGTCAATTTGAGAGGCTGTTAGGATTCTTAGCAGCGAGATATCACCAATGGCATTCACGAAGCATTATAGGCATGGGGGTTCTTCCAATCCATTTTGCAACGCAATTTTTAGAGCAAAAATCCATTTGGTTAAGCATATTCATTTTTCTATTTCTAGAGATTTTTTTTTTGCTCCAGAAGTATTTTTGGAGCTACTTAAAGAAGTACAAAAAATTTACTTCTCTCCAGAAGTAGAAAAATCAACTTTTACTCAAAAGCTGAAGTAGAAAAATCAACTTCTGGTTAAAATTAATTTTTGAAGCAGAAATGTATTCACTCTAAATCAACCTTGTCCACCAAAATATCTTGGAGGACAAGGCTCTCATAGACTAGCAATACATTTCGTTGCTCTATCGCTCTGGTCAACACAGGACTCTCACAAATGACATTATGTTCTCATTGCTTAAAGCTAACGCTGCCATGAGCTACCTAGCGCTCGAGTACACATCCATGTGTTGGTCACGTAGAAGAGCGATGTCCAGACATAGATCGCCTATAGACCATTTTTGATGTTCTTTTTATTTTTTTTTATGAAAATAGAGTCAAATAAATGTATAATAAACCTTGAGTATCGTACACCATATAATCTAAATTTTTTCGATGAATTCGCTTCGTACCCATGGTTTAGGGCCGAAAGGGAATTTATTCACGTTGTACTCCGAGAGTGGGGTCAGATGGTGAATTTAAATGAAATTTATCGGTCGGGTCCCAAAGTTATGGGATGAGATGGATAATTCTATTTGTGCGGATGACATCGTAATTCGAGGGTGAAGTTGGATGGTCATCCGTAATGCATGTATCCGAGGGATAAAGGCGCAAGGGAGCATGTACTATACTCAAGGAATATTATAAAGATATTTGATTTAGACTATATAAAAATGAATGAAATTTTGGGCCACTAAAGAGTAAGAATTGCCAAATTTTTGAAGGGTGAATTGCCCTATCCGGAAAGCATATTCATATCTTTTTCTCTTTTTTTTTTTAAGGAAAGATTATCTTTTAGAATTTTTTATGAATTATTAAGATAATTTCCAGATTTTTTTAAAAAATATGATTCGATCAAGACCAAAGCTCTTTTTTTTTTTTTTGATATCTTCCAAAATATTCAAATTTCAACTTGAGACGTTTGAATATTCCGGGTGATATACACAATATATTCGAGATAGATCGGGATTCAAGTCAGCTTGAGAAACAAATAGAGGGATATAACGAACATGCCAAAGATCTATTCAAATGTCTCTCGAAACATATGTCAGGAATCCGAATAAATTCATGCAAATATCCATAAGGTCGAGCAAACATCCAAAACTCATCCAATTAGGCAATTACCATATTAATCGTATACGAAAGAGTTTGTTTCATGCAATCAAATTCTTAATTCATGAAAACAAATTCTTGGAGTATATCTAGATAGAAAAGTTACCTAATTTGGGACTTAGTTGAAAACTCGAAGGCCAATTGGGTGGAGGAGTTCACGCACCAATGACCTCGATCAAACAAGGATTTGTGGCAACAAATTCACATCCTTTAGCACTCTGGACAGCAAGTGTTTTGAGCCAAAAGAGTGTGATAATCAACTCAGTTAATGTGCTAAAACCTGTACCAAACCAGCAAGTGAAAATGCCCCAAAACAGGGCTGTTTTGGGGTAGAAACAAAAAAAAACACCAAATAGCAGCTAATTGTGAACCAACGGATGGATTTTTATGTGTCCAATCACAGTGGGAATGTGCCCGGAACAGCAGACACAAATCGCCTATAGAGCAGCTTCGAAGTTGCCTGAATAGCAGAAGATTTGGTCCCGAATAGCAGCTCGAAACAGTGTGAATCACAACTGGCTGAACTCGAATAGTGGTGAATTGACTTCAGACAATGACTATCAGCAGCTTGGACAGGGACTCCTCTTGGCCATGCACGAGAACCCCTCTCTCTCTCTGTAATCTTTCTTTTACGTGAAAATCCAGCCAACGTGATGCAGCAATAGGAGGAGCAAAGACAAGTCAAAAATTTGCTAGAGCCCCTCCCCCCCCCCCCCTCAATTTTTTTTCACGTTCTCCTCTAGGTTCTTTCTTAAGCGAATAAAAAGTGCCCCTCCATCATGCTCTTCTCACCAATCTCTTCTCGTCCCCTTCACTATCTCTTTCTTTTATGTGCTCCACCCATGCTCTTTACTTTAGCTTTTTTTTCTTTTGCAAATGGGATGGGAACCCCACCCATCTTTCTTGCTCCCCACAAAATGAGACCATGATTCTCTCCACCTTTCGGCTCTCCACTTGCCTTAAAAGAAAATCAACATAATATTGTTGGGCCTAATCCTCTAAACTCATTATGAGCATGCCAAGGGATCCAAAGCTGAAGTTGCAGAAGCAATCCTGACAACTAGTCTTGATGGGGGTTGCCTTTTCTTGTCCACTTTCTTGCCTTTTCTTGATAAACTCAATAGTGCTCCATGCTTGCAAGGCTTACCATTACCGTTTAGGATTGGATAAGTTCTCTCAATCTTTGCTCCTGAATATCTGTTCCACTGGAATCGCAACAACTCCTATAAGTTGTGATCCTACCACATCGCTATCCTTGACAGCAAAGTGGACTTCTGCAGCATAGTGAGCGACAGGCACATAAAAATGTTGCCTCCAACAGGATTTTCGGAGTTGCTTATCACGTAAGTCCTACCAATGACGGCATTGGACACGGATATAGTAACGTGGGGATCGCTCGTGATCTTGCTATTCATATGCCCTTCAATCTTATTTTGCACATTTCCTGGCAATTTATTAAATACTTCACCCAAAGTCTTGCGGAACATGTCCATATTTGGAAGATTTCTTGCCTCATGTACATAAATATCCAATTTACCGTGTAAGAGGAGAACCTTCAAAGATCCTTTGGGATGTTGCAGGGGCACAATTTGCAGACTGACTATGTCATGATCCATCAAATGAGCTTGAGTGGACATAAGTAGAATGAGTGGACGTATCAAATTGACCTGAGCTTTCCTCCGAGCTACTTGAGAACGTGTCATTCGGGTAACCACAGAAATTTCCACGATTATTAAAACTCGAAAGTGGAGGAACCTCCAGTTGTGGAACCATAGGAGCTGAAGGAGATGCAGGGGTGGACGAGTGACCGTTTGATATCCGCATAGCGCTCATGAGATCATCCAGCGGAGGATAAATGGAAGGGTAATTAGGGGGTGCATCATGCGCAATCTCATGACTCGGGGATGCATCAGTTACGAAAGAGCTCGAACTATCCAGGCACTGGGGGTTGGATTAAATTAAACATGAAACGTAACTACTTTAAATGCGAACTATATGAAAATGAATTAAATATATATTTTTTTAATAGAGACTAAGATTAATCCCTAATTTTCTATGCATAACTTAGTAATTAAGAAAGGGTAGTCAAAATTCAGGTGTCAACACTTCTGTGCAGTAACTACCAAGATCAAATAACAACAGCTCAAATAGCAAGTCATTGCTACAGAATAAATTGTGCCTGGTCACTGCCCTGTCATGTAATTGTTTGAGTAATGACTATGGAGCTCAAATAGCATAATGTGGCATCTGGTTTCAGTATTTATCATTCTTTGGATTGGGGATTTACTAATCTTCATCATCGTCTGCTTACAAGTTGCAGGTTTTGATTTTGTTTATTTCCAAATGATCTTATGGAATAGTTATTGCCGATTTCAATGCTCACAAACCGAAAGAGGGCAAGAGGACATTTTAAGTGTCAATATTAGTATACGACACTCACTTTGGAGTCCCTATATATATATTTATGGATAACTTGAGTACCAAATTGGAGAAAAACCAACGGGGAGAGATTCCAACCAAAAAATATACGTGGCATTTAAATGTAAAACGATTTAGTGCCACGTCATTCAAAATAAGAAATAAGTCTATGTGGACTCCACTTGGCAATTCATTTTAAAAAAATATGTTCACTCGTAAATTTCTTTAAAAAATTTAGTCTTCTGTCGATACCTAAATTTTGTCTCTGTATTAATCTATTGCATAAAAAAATTGGGGACTAACTATAGCTTTCAAAACATTTTTGCATATTTAGTGGGACCGGCGGTGGATGGACTCAAATGAAAGGTTCTAGATTGAGTTAGCTAGTTGGACTAAGTCCACAAGAGCATTAAACTTCGTCCTAAGCCCACGAAATATATTATGGCGGAAAATTAGTGCTAAACAATAACAAGAATTTCCTGTTCTTAAAATATTGCACAATTCAAGATAGGAAATAGGGAATTACATTATAAATATGTGCTTAAGGGTTTCGTTCAAGGAGGATGGGCCATTCATTAGAATACACAGCCATAGAGCACACGGAGGAGAGAATAAAAAAAAAAAGCTTCGTCCAGAAAGAGAGCAGGAGGGAAATAGAGATTAGAGAGAAAATGTGAAATAGAGAGATACTCGTAGAACAACTTGTTGAATCTGCCTGTAATTTCTCATTGAATCTGATAACATGGTCAACCAATTTGGTGCTTCCATCCCATGTTGTAGCTTTCATTTCATGTTGCAACTCTTCAATGCTAAGCTTTCTCTTATAAACCGATAAAGTCTCGTAAAAATACTTTGGAAACTCTTTATTTGAAATATTCCATAGGGCAATGGCCCGGGCAAAACATGAAATGGAAGCTATAACATGGGATGGATGCAGCGAATTGGTTGATCATGTTATCAGATTCGATGAGAAATTACATGATGTTATATGGATTGATTGTAGGAAAGAGGAGTTTGAGAAGATTGTTACCTTTAGCTGAATCTAACCGATTCCTGAAAAAATGGGATAGTGGCACCCTTGAGTGGTCCACTAGAGTTTTGATAGTGAAGGGGATTGCTAAAGGTCAGTGCTATGTCTAATGATTTCCTTCGTGTCTCATCTGAATGGCTGTCTAATGAATTTAAATCCTCGTCCCATAATCTCTCCGAAACTCAAGTTTGGCTCCGAGTTTTTTATTTATACAAGTTTGATAACTCTGGTTGCTCCGTGTTCTTTACTGCCTTCTAAGTTGCCCTTTCTGCGTAAAGCTTTCGTTGGATCTTGGAGCTTGAATCGAGTAATGGATTTTATCAGATGCTAGAGAGCTACCTTTAACCTTGGTAGGTTATTGTTGGTGCGTGCTTGCAGACACATATTAAGCACTGCTTAAAAAGAATGCTAGTAGTTCCAAGAAATTCGAACAATCGGAAAAGTCATTTGTTTACACTTCCAAAGGGACCTTGATTATAGCCTAATAAGCGATTTAAATACACTGTACTCCTCAACATCTTTAAATTCAAGCAAGAACCTTCAAAACAATATCTCCAGTTCTAATTTCTTCTGATGCATCATTGGCAGTGCTTTGGATCTCCAGTGAGCACTAACCAATATAGGTGGTCCAGGACTTCCATCATTTGAGGAAACCTGGCATGGTAGAATTTGCTGCATTATACATTTTGCCTGGTCACTGCTCTGTCACGTGCTAATATGGGTAATGCTGGTGATGCTCAAATAGCATACTGTGGCATCTAATTTTACTGTCTATCTTTCATTGAATTGGGGTCGAGTGATCTTCATCGTCTTCTACTTGCACATCGCGGCCTCTGGTTTTGTTGAATGATCTTACGAAACAGGTATTGCCTATTTACATGGTCACAAACCGAACAAGGCCCTGCTCCTTCACCAAAACATCTCGGCGGAAAATGTACTCATAGACCAGCGCTACAATCTGCTGCTCTACGGCTCCGGTCTCAACAGGCTCCTCACGAATGACGTCGTGCTCTCGTTGCTCAAAGCTAGTGCTGCCATGGGCTACCTAGCGCCCCCGAGTACACGTCCACGGGCCGGTTCACGGAGAAGAGTGATGTCCACGCATTTGGAATGATCGTGTTCCAGATTTTGTCGGGGAAGCAGAAAGTCGATCGTGCCGTGCGTCTGGCTGCTGAATCGTGCATGTTCCAGCAATTCATCGATGTGAATACCCACGGAAGGTTCTTCGAGTATGAGGCGGCTAAACTCGCGAGAATCGCCTCGCTTTGCACTAACGAGTCCCCTTATGACAGGCCATCCATGGGAGGCCGTGATTCACGAGCTGCGTAATTGTAGCAGCTGTCTCTGATTGTGAGGCTGTGCTGGATAAATGTTCCGAGATCCGTTTCGAAAGTTGGTCCGAAGAAGCTACCTGTGTGCCGCCACTAATGTTGTAACCTACCGGCTTCAACATTTCTTTTTGGTTTTGGTCCTTTGCGGTACGGCTGTGCTTTCTTCGAGCCCGGCATGCAAATGTGTAATCGCTTTGCGAAATATTTTCTTTAGGCGTAGGTTCATTTCGAAATTACATATAGGCCTAGCTAATCCCTCCACCCCTCTCTCTCCCTTCCTCTGCAAATGATATCACTTCCACCGACCGCGCTCGGCTGTGTGTCGCAGTCTCTGCCGTCGGACCGCTGCCACCTTTGTCCTACTCTTCTATTAGATGTCTCCATTCCCTCTTCAGTCGCAATTGATGGGATTTAGAATGGCAATAGCAACTCTTTTGGTAGAGGCAACAAACTTCCGTTACATCTAGGGACATCAAAAAGGCCCGCGCCGGCCGACCCGGCTCGAAAATTTAGAAAATTTTCAGGTCAAACCTTGGTATCAATTTGGTACAATACCGGTATTGTTTCATAATGAGTTAGCCTCTTTTGAGTCACACATTACATTGCATGACCTCTACACCGCATGTCATAAGTCATGAGTGCATCCCCCATGGTCCGTGGGATCCTCTAAGAGGGGATTGTCTCACGGTCCACGTCATCTTACAATCAGCTACATTGTTTTATTAAGAAAAATTCCATTAAAAAATCTCAAGCATTTTTCCCCGTGGTCACCAATACCTCAAATTTTTTTTTTTTTTGTGTCCCCCCTAATTTGCACGAGGAATCGTCCGCACATGCCGCCACGCCAAATATTAAAGAACAATTACTGACGGAATTATGATGGAAAATATATTCGAGTTGCCGACATACAAAAAGAGTATTAAAGTCTCAAATCCGCGTTCACACGTCTCTTTTTCCCCCACGTGCCTTTTGGTCTTGCAAGCAGGCGAAAGTGAGGAAGCGAAGACGGAAGCTTCCACGACAACGACAAACGCCACGTTTTCTTCGAGCAAAATGGCCAAATCAAGATCAAACTTCTCCTCGCCCGATCTAAAAAAATAAAATAATAATAATAATATGACGAAAAATTTCAAAATAATACATATGTAATAAATTTATCTCCAAACTATTTTATTGACCATAAAAATCATTAACCGATACACTTATGATAAATTTTTCTCAAACTGGCATACATATGATAAATTTACCCTTCATTAGTTTTGTTTAATCTAACTGTCAAATTTTCGAGTTGAATGACATGTAAAAGTTGACGGGTGTATGATATGGAGTTTTTACCCTTTGTTTGTCATAAGTGTATCAATTTAAGATTTTTTGTGATATTAATTCAATTGGCACTTTTAATTGCCAGTCCAAAAAAAAAAAAAAATCCAAGGGATTTGTTTTTCATTGCGGACACATGGGTCAATGCACGTGAGAAATGCTCGAGAGAAAAAATAACACTCCCCTTATTTTATAATCTAGGCCATGGTTGCTCTCTAATCCTGACGCTTGATCATTATCCGGTTGATAAGAGTACCTTTCGGTCGGATGTGACCGGACAGCGACCGGGAACCACTAGTTCTCCTTGTCTCTGCGGAGGTCATATAGCCTCACCTTAAGGGCGCAATCCAATCACCTTAGTAGGCTTCAAAGCTTCTGCTACCTAGATGCAAACCATGCCCAGTCCTGGAGAATCCTTCACCTGTAGTGGACCGCTCTATGACAGAGCCAAAGAAGCAAAGGAATTCGACGAGACCAAAGCTGGCGTCAAAGGCCTCGTGGACTCGGGCATCGCCAAGGTTCCTAGGCTCTTCATCCACCCACCCCAGAACCTGCGCGACCTGTCCTCCGACACGGACGGGGCCGCCACCGGCCTCAAGGCCCCTGTCATCGACATGATGGGCCATGAGGATTGCCGGCGGAGGGATGTGGTCGACGACCTCCGTAGAGCTTCGGAGGCATGGGGGTTCTTCCAGATAATCAACCATGGGATCCCGATCGACGCGATGGACAGCATGTTGGAAGCTGTCAAGCAGTTCCACGAGCAGCCTGAGGGAGTGAAGAGAGAGTGGTATTCCAGAGACGATCAAAAGAAATTTAAGTACTACAGCAACGGAGACTTGTTTTGGTCCAAAGCCGCAACTTGGAAGGACACCCTCTTCTTTGAGTTCCCGTTTGGAGAGCAAGAACGGGAGGCACTCCCTGTTCTATGCAGGTCTTAATCATGATTTATGCTCTGCTCCTTCACCTGAAACCTCGACAATTTTCGAAAACTACATACCCTGTTTCTATTTTACTTTAAAAGGGAACGAACCGTTTTAGTATAGTATTAGGGCAAGATCTCTCAAGTTCGATTCTTCGCACCTCTTTCATCCATTTATAACTTTCCCTTCTTTATACGCATAGGTTCAATTATTCTTTCCACATGATGATTTCTCTCACTCCATTGCAGAGAGCCGGTTTTTGAGTATGAAAAACACATCGAAAAATTGAAGAGATCTCTGTCTGAACTGCTATCAGAAGCATTAGGGCTTGATTCAGGCTATCTTGGTGAAATTGAATGCATGGAATCCAAGAGAATCGTAGGCCATTACTACCCAATTTGCCCTGAGCCAGAGGTAACTCTGGGCACAATCAATCACTCAGATGGTACATTTCTCACCCTTCTCCTCCAAAATAACCATGGAGGCCTCCAAGTCCGCCACCAAAACCAGTGGGTTGATGTGTCCCCAGTGCCTGGAGCAATCCTAGCCAACATCGGAGACCTCATGCAGGTACCAAGATCATTCACATTTGTAATAGAGAGATTAAGGTTGAGTTATCTTCGAGTCAAAGAATGATTTTCCTTCTGCCTGATTTGTTGATTGCAGCTTGTTAGCAACGACAAGTTCAAGAGTGCGGAGCATCGGGTCCTCGCTAGGCGGGCTGGGCCTCGGGTCTCGGTCGCGTGCTTCCTCTTCCCGGGGGCAACGCGGAAGACAAGCCCGTACAAGCCAATTGAGGAGCTTCTTGATGAGGACAATCCACCCCTGTACAGAGAGACCTCTTTCCTAGAGTATTATGGGTATTCCCTCTCCATTGGCCTGAATGGTGAATCTGTACTTCCTCATTTTAGAGTAAGCGAGCCCAAGTAGAGAGTATAAAAATGTGCAATTATTTTGAAGAATGTGTTAAAATCTTTGAAGAAGGCTACGTTCATTGCCTATGGGTCAAAACTTGTCAAGTTGTGTTGGTTATAACAATTCAATAAAACTTCATACATAGCTATTCAATCTATAATTTAAAGAAAATAGCAATGATTCAATCCATTGGACAATCTCTTGCGCAATATCAAACTATGACCATACTTAACGTCCCGTGATAAGGTCTATCAAGATCCCACTCGATATAGGTCTCCATCTATATCAGCTGGTGGCTCAGCCCAAATAGGATGTTCAATGCTAGTATGTATGCTCATAATCCTCAATGGGTTTGGATGGTAGTGAAGAGCATAACACCATCGACACACTTCTCCAATCGATCGTAGAATTATTTCGGAATTCATTATCTTAAGTCAAGTTCACAAATCTCGAACAATGCACTCCCAAACTATTTCATTCCAAATAACCAAAAGGATAATAAATGTTAGATTCAGTTTTACACAACAAATATGTTTTGAAGTTCATTTTTCTTTCTTTCTAACAAATATCAAACCGCAGATACTTCTTTCATGACTTGTGCCATATCTAATCTCTATCATTTTCAAGATACAAGTTTGCAAATCAAAGAGGAGATAAACACCTCACCTGAAAATGCGAACCACAAAACGAGAGCAATACCGAGTGGAAAAACTTGAAATTCTATCAACAAAATAAGAAAAGGATATAAAATCAAGTAGATGACTAACTTAACTAAAAATTGACTAAACTATAGTAAACTTATTTAGCAACACAAGTACTTCGACACTCCAACAATGACGTGGAAAGTGTTAGTGATATGTTCTTGGACCGATTAGACAGGCAGAAACCCCGACGGAAGTCAAAAGGAGCATGATGTGCATAGTATCAGAGGACCCGAAAGTTATTAACATTGGAACTCAAATTTGGTCGGTTGAAGCAAAACTGCGTCCTGATCAATACTCACCATCTTTGGCTGTGACTGAAGGTGGATTTGGCCGTTCGGGGTCATTTAGTTGGGTTTTTGAATTTTTTTTTTTTTTCTATTATTTTTGCTATTAGTGGCAATTTTGTAATTTTGGGCTTTCTGTTAGATACCTATTAGGGTTATGGTTCACAGCTCATATAAAGGCCGTCTTCCAAGTAGGGATAAGACAGAATATTTGATATTGAATTTCGAAACTTTCTCTTACGCTCTGTGTATTATCGTTTATTATTACATTTGCGCTGCGTCAGTTGGTATCAGAGCCTATGGCGATTAGCGGAAGAAACGGTGGTCTTCGTGACGAAGCTCAAGAGACTGAAGCCCCGATCCTTGGGGATGATGCGCTGCAACGTTTGGAGCAGCGTTTGATGGAACGCCTAGATGAACAAATTGATCACAGGCTTCATCATCTCGAAGAACGATTTGATGAAATAGAAGATTGATTTGAAACTCTCGGTGTTGATGTGAATTGGAATAGGCAGCATAGCAGAAGGCTGGGAGCAGATCTTGTTCGGGGTGATCCTGTTGATAGGCCTGTTCCTGTCCGCAGACAAAATAACCCTTTGTTTTCAGAGAGTTCGGAGGAAGAAGAGGAAGGCGAATTTACTGATGAAGAACATGCTGACTATGGAGGCCGACGTCCCTATGGGCGATTCCGCAAGGAACATGATGGAAGACGGCGTTGTGATGCTCGTGAAGGTAACGACTTTAAATTAAAGGTCGGTATACCTTATTTTAATGGAAATCTGAGAATCGAAGATTTTCTAGACTGGATTGCTGATATTGATAAGTTCTTCAATTACATGGAGACCTCTAGTGAGAAATGGGTAAGATTAGTGGCCTGTAGATTGAAGGGGGGTGCGTCTGCGTGGTGGAAGAGATTGCAGAATAAGAGGGATCGAGACGGAAAAAAGAGAATTAGAATTTGGCCTATAATGAGGAGGCTACTGAAACAGGAGTTCCTACCACCCGATTATGAAAAGGGATGGTTGTAGCTTCTTACCAATGACAAGTTCAAAAGCGTGGTGCACCGAGTACTTTTGGGCGGATTGGACCCAGGATTTCAGTCCGATGCTTTCTCTCCCCAAGCGGGATGCAAAAAACCAAACCCTTTGGGCCAATAAAGGAGCTTCTCTCTAAAAACAAGCCACCCATATACAAAGAAACCTCTGTTTTGGAATACGCCACCCATTATAAATCCCATGGCCTGAGTGGCAATTCAGCACTTCCTCATTTCAGGATAAATGACTCCAAATAGGGCAGAATTGTGGGTAAATCTTGAATGAGTGTGTCTTGACTGGTTATATCACTTATCTGAGTTTTTGGCAGGACTTTGTACCTATCTGTTTCGATATGTGCAGTAAAATCTTACTAATCTCAAACAAACCAGTGCCAAGGTTGATTCTTCTGATGCATTGTGTTATGTGACTAGATATCGTAATTAGTGATGGAAGCATAGAATAAAAAGCTATTGAATTGTTGCTCAATTGTTCTGCAACTTCATCAGAACAAATCGATTGTCAACAATTTACACCACACTTTTCACTAGCATTGATAAGCATGTGTCTTGTCCGAGTCAGAGAACACTGACGCAAGTAGACAAATTCTAGAAATTCAAGAAGTTGATTACTCGCTAAATTTGATGACAGCATTGGAAAAAGAGTGCAAATCCGGGAACCGAATATGTGCTGCTTCCTTGAATTCTTTCACCATTCACTTTTCATTGGAAAACAATTGTGGACAAAAGAAATGACCATATGTTCATCTGAGGTGTTACCCACGATTTCCTAATACAAAAATATGAAGTCGCCATTGTCCTTTCCACCCGCAGAATCTATTTCCATCCCCCAAAATCCTTCTCTTGGGGTGAGACAGAGCAAAACGTGGATATATTCTCGTGTTTTGGAGAAAAATCACGTGCAAATCATTCTTGTACACAATTCAATTCACCATTACATGCCCTTTGTCTATAGATGTGCCGACGTACCTTTGAACTGAACAAGAGTCGACTAATTATTTCTGGGCGTAACTTCCAAATGCATGTATTTTAAGTTCCTGCTATTGGCACACGAGCCGAAGGAACTGATGACCAAATGCACATATCTTGCTGAATTTACTGTCCATGCATTGGCATATAGCAGCAACAACAGCAGATGGAAGCAAGATCACTGGAACCTTAGAGAGTTAGAAACAACATCACTCACAAAAGGCCGATGAACAAGACATCTGCATGATAAAGTGCCCACAGCAGCTGGCCTTTCTTACGAAGCTTCTCGACCATGATCAAGCAGTCGTTGAGATGGCTGCCACACCACCGATGCGCAGCTTGATCCTTGTCCATTACTGGAGGATCCCAGCACGTTTGGTTCAAAATATGTTTAGATTGAATTCATTTTGAAGATCTAGCAGGCGTGCAATGTGACATGGACATCTAGTTGAACTCTTAGGATCTGGAAAGAGGTTATAGTAGGGGAAAATATGATAGAAAAACCTAGTCCATATTCCGATGAAGCAGATGATATAAGCCTGCTGCATTTGAAGGAGGGGGACAGTGGGAGCCCTAAGTTGTCCGCAAGAGTTTCGATCATGAAGGGAATAACTAAGGTCAATGCTACCGTCTGATGTTTTCCTTCTTGTTTCATCAGAATGGGCTGTCTAATGAATCTAAATCCTTGTCTCGTATTCTTTCGAGGGTCAAAGTTTGCCTGCTCATGAGTATAAATCCTTGTCTGTATCTTTTGTCTTTGCTCAATAAGCGCTATGGATGCACTGGTTAGATGCATCTTTAAATGCAAGTAAGGAACCTTCAAAACAATACCTCCAGTTCTAATTTCTTCTGATGGATCATTGACAGTGCCTTAAGAGTGCTTCTGAGCAGTAACTACCAAGATCAAATAACAACAGCTCAAATAGCAAGCCATTGCTGCAGAATAAATTGTGCCTGGTCACTGCCTTATCATGTAATTATTTGAGTAATGACTATGGAGCGCAAAATAGCATAATGTGGCATCTAGTTTAACTATTTATCATTCTTTGGTTTGGGGATTTACTAATCTTCATCATCGTTCGCTTACAAGTTGTAGGTTTTGATTTTGTTTATTTCCAAATGATCTTATGGAACAGTTATTGCCAATTGCATGCTCACAAACCAAAAGAGGGCAAGAGGACATCTTCAGTGTCAATATTAGTGTATGACGCTCACTTTGGAGTCCCTATATATATATATTTATTTATGGATAACTTGAGTACCAAATTGGAGAAAAACCAATGGTGAGAGATTCCAGCCAAAAAATATACGTGGCATTTAAATGTAAAACGATTTAGTGCCACGTCATTGAAAATTAAGAAATAAGTCTACGTGGACTCCACTTGACAATTCATTTTAAAAAATATGTTCACTTGTAAATTTCTTTAAAAAATTCAGTCTTCTATCGATACCTAAATTTTGGCTATGTATTAATCTATTGCATAAAAAAATTAAGGACTAACTATAGTTTTCGGAATATCTTCGCATATTTAGTGGGACCGGCGGCGGATGGACTCAAATGAAAGGTTTTGGATTGAGTTAGCTAGTTGGACTAAGTCCACAAAAGCATTACACTTCGGCCTAAGCCCATGAAATATATTATGGCCGAAAATTAGTGCTAAACAATAAGAAGAATTTCCTTTTCTTAAAATAATGCACAATTCAAGATAGGAATAGGGAATTACATTATAAATAAGTGCTTAAGGGTTTCGTTCAAGGAGGATGGGCCATTCACTAGAATACACAGCCATAGACCACACGGAGTAGAGAATTTTTTTTTAAAAAAAGCTTCATCCAGAAGGAGAGCAGCAGGGAAAAGAGAGATTAGAGAGAAAAGGTGAAACAGAGAGATACCCGTAGAACAGCCTGTTGAATCTGCCTGTAATTTCTCATTGAATCTGATAACATGGTCAACCAATTTGGTGCTTCCATCCCATGTTATAGCTTTCATTTCATGTTGCAACTCCTCAACCGCTAAGCTTTCTCTTATAAACCGGTATAGTCTCCTAAAAATACTTTGGAAACTCTCTATTTGAAATATTCCATAGGGCAATGGCCCGGGCAAAACATGAAATGGAAGCTATAACATGGGATGGATGCAGCGAATTGGTTGACCATGTTATCAGATTCGACGAGAAATTACATGATGTTTTATGGATTGATTGTAGGAAAGAGAAAGAGTTTGAGAAGATTGTTACATTTAGCAATAGTCTACCCGAATCTACCCGATTCCTGAAAATGGGATGGGGATTTGAGATAGTGGCACCCTTGAGTGGTCCACTAGAGTTTCGATAGTGAAGGGGATCGCTAAAGGTCAGTGCTATGTCTGATGATTTCCTTCGTGTCCCATCTGAATGGCTATCCAATGAATTTAAATCCTCGTCCCATGATCTCTCCAAGCTCAAGCTTGGCTCCGAGTTCTTTATTTGTACAAGTTTGATAACTCTGGTTGCTCCGGGTTCTTTACTGCCTTCTAAGTTGCCCGTTCTGCATAAAGCTTTCGTTGGATCTTGGAGCTTGAATCGAGTTATGGATTTTATCAGATGCTAGAGAGCTACCTTTAACCTTGGTAGGTTATTGTTGGTGCGTGCTTGCAGACACATATTAAGCACTGCTTAAAAAGAATGCTTGCAGTTCCAAGAAATTCGAACAATCGGAAAAGTCGTTTGTTTACACTTCCAAAGGGACATTGATTATAGCCTAATAAGCGCTTTAAATACACTGTACTCCTCAACATTTTTAAATTCAAGCAAGAACCTTCAAAACATTATCTCCAGTTCTAATACACGGGCCGGTTCACGAAGAAGATTTGATGTCCACGCATTTGAATGATCGTGCTCTAGATTTGTCGGGAAGCAGAAATTCGATCACACCATGCGTCTGGCTGCTGAATCGTGCATGTTCCAGCAATTCATGCGACGCGAATATCCACAGAAGTTCTTCGAATATGAGGCGGCTAAACTCACGAGAATCGCCTCCCTTTGCGCTAACGAGTCTCCTTATGACAGGCCATCCATGGGAGGCCGTGATTCACGAAGTGAGTAATTGTAGCAGCTGTCTCTGACTGTGGGCTGTACTGGATATATGTTCCGAGAGCCGTTTCAAAAGTTGGCCCGAGGAAAGCTACCTGTGTGCCGCCACTATGTTGTAACCTACCGGCTTCACATTTTTTTTTTGGTTTTGGTCCCTTTGCCTCACGGCTGTGCTTTCTTCGGGCCCGATATGCAAACGTATAATCGCTTTGCGAAATATTTTCTCTAGGAGCAGGTTCATTTCGAAATTACATAAGGCCTAGCTATCCTCCCTCCCCCCCCCCTCCTCTCCTCCTCCTCTGCCAAATGATATCACTTCCACCACGCTTGACACTGTCGCGGGTCTCCGCGGTCGGACCGCACCGCCTTTGTCCTTCTCTTCTATCAGAGCTCTCCATCCCCTCTTCGGTTCGCAATTGATGGGATTTAGAATGCCAATAGCAACTCTCTTGTAGAGGCAACAAACTCCGTTACATCTAGGGACGTCAAAAAGCCCCGTGCCGGCCCAATTCGACCGGCTCGAAAATTTAGAAAATTTTCGAGTCGAACCTCGGTACTATTTTGGCACAAACCTGCACTGTTTCAATAATGGGTCGGCCTATTTTGAGCCACACGTACGTTGCGTGACCTCCGCACCGCATGTTGTGAGTCACGAGTGCATCCCTCACGGTCCATGTGATCCTCTAAGAGGGACCGTCTCACGGTCCCGTGGTCACCAATGCCTCAAATTTTCTTGTTTTGTCTCCCTCATATCCTAATTTGCACCAATGGTCCCAAACCCGCGTTCGCACGTCTCTTTTTCCCCACGTGCCTTTGGTCTTGCGAGCAGATGAAAGTTGAGGAAGGGAAGCCCGAAGCTTCCCCGACAACGACGAACGCCACGTTTTCCTCAAGCAAAATGGCCAAATCAAAAATCAAACTTGTCCTCGCCCGATCTTAATGTTAATATGACGAAAAATCTCAAAATAATATATATAATAAATTTATCTCAAACTATTTTATTAATAGACTTATGATAAATTTGTCTCAAACTAGTTACATGTGACAAATTTACTCTTCATTAATTTTGTTTAATCTAATTGTTAAATTTCTAGTTGAACGGCACCTAACAGTTGACGGGTGTATCAATATAGGGTTTTTACCCTTAATTTATCATGAATGTATCAATTTAAGGTTTTTTGTAGTATTAATTTGTCACGAATGTATCGATTTAAGATTTTTTGTGGTATTAACTCAATTGGCACTTTTAATTGCTAGTCCAAAAAAAAAAATCCAAGGGATTTGTTTTTAATTTATGACACACGCGTCAATGCACGTGAGAAATGTGCGAGAGAAAAAATAACACTCCCCTTATTTTGCAATTGAGGCCATGGTTGCACTCTAATCCTGACGCTTGATCACTATCCGGTTGATAAGAGTACCTTTCGGTCGGATGTGAGCGGACAGCGACCAGGGAACCACTAGTTCTCCTTGTCTCTGCGGAATTTAAATGGTCATATAGCCTCACCTTAAGGGCGCGCAATCCAATCACCTCAATAGGCTTCAAAGCTTTTGCTACCAAGATGCAAACCTTGCCCAGTCCTGGAGAGTCCTTTACCTGTAGTGGACCGCTCTATGACAGAGCCAAAGAAGCAAAGGAATTTGACGAGACCAAAGCTGGCGTCAAAGGCCTTGTGGACTCGGGCGTCGCCAAGGTCCCTAGGCTCTTCATCCACCCACCCCAGAACCTGCTCGACCTGTCCTCCGACACGGACGGGGCCACCACCGGCCTCAAGGTCCCTGTCATCGACATGATGGGCCATGAGGATTGCCGGCGGAGGAATGTGGTCGACGACCTCCGTAGAGCTTCGGAGGCATGGGGGTTCTTCCAGATAATCAACCATGGGATCCAGGTCAACGTGATGGACCGCATGTTGGAAGCTGTCAAGCAGTTCCACGAGCAGCCTGAGGGAGTGAAGAGAGAGTGGTATTCCAGAGACGATCATAAGAAATTTAGGTACTACAGCAACGGAGACTTGTTTAGGTCCAAAGCAGCAACTTGGAAGGACACCCTCTACTTTGGTTTCCCGTTTGGAGAGCTAGAATCAGAGGCACTCCCTGTTCTATGCAGGTCTTAATCACGATTTACACTCTATTCCTTCACCTAAGACCTTGACAATTTTCGAAAGCTATGTACCCTGTTTCTATTTTACTTTAAAAGGTAACGAAAACGGTTTTTCATAAAACTTCAATATGGTATCACGGCCAGATATCTCAAGTTCGATTCTTCGGACCTCTTTCATCCAATTATAACGTTCCCTTCTTCATACGCATAGGTTCAGTTATTCTTTTGACATGATGATTTCTTTCGCTCCTTTGCAGAGAGCCAGTTTTTGAGTATGAAAAACACATCGAAAAATTGAAGAGATCTCTGTCTGAACTACTATCAGAAGCACTAGGGCTTGATTCAGGCTATCTTGGTGAAATTGAATGCATGGAATCCAAGACAATGGTAGGCCATTACTACCCAATTTGCCCTGAACCAGAGCTGACTCTGGGCACAATCAATCACTCAGATGCCATATTTCTCACACTTCTCCTCCAAAACAACCATGGAGGCCTCCAAGTCCGCCACCAAAACCAGTGGGTCGATGTGTCCCCGGTGCCTGGAGCAATCCTAGCCAACATCGGAGATCTCATGCAGGTACAAAGATCATTCCCACTTGTCACAGAGAGATTAAGGTTGAGTTATCTTCGAGTCGAAGAACGATTTTCCTTCTGCCTGATTTGTTGATTGCAGCTTGTTAGCAACAAGAAGTTCAAGAGTGCGGAGCATCGGGTCCTCGCCAAGCGGGCTGGGCCTCGGGTCTCGGTCGCGTGCTTCTTCTTCCCGGGGGGAACGCGGAAGGCGAGCCTGTACGGGCCAATTGAGGAGCTTCTTGATGAGGACAATCCACCCCTGTACAAAGGGACCTCTTTCCCAGAGTATTTTGCATATTACCTCTCCAGTGGCAATGGCCTGAATGGTGAATCTGTACTTCCTCATTTTAGAGTAAGCGAGCCCAAGTAAAGAGTATAAAAACGTGCAAGTGTTTTGAAGAATGTGTTAAAACCTTTGAAGAAGGCTACGTTCATTGCCTATGGGTCAAAAATTGTCAAGTCGTGTAGGTTATGACAATTCAATAAAACTTCATACATAGCTATTCCATCTATAATTCGAAGCAAATACCAATGATTCAATCCATTGGTCAATTATGTGCTCAATATCAAACTATGATCATGCTTAACCGTCCTGTGATGAGGTCTATGAAGATCCCACTTGGCAAAGGTCTCCACCTATATCAATTGGTGGCTCAGCCCAAATAGGATGTCCAAAGCCAGTATGTATGCTCACCATCCGCAATGGGTTAGGATCGTAGTGACGAGCTTAAAACCATCAACGCACTTCTCCAATCGATCATAGAGTTGTCTCAGAATTCATTCTCGTAAGTCAAGTTCACAAATCTTGAACAGTACGCTCCCAAACTATTTCATTGCAAATAACCAAAAGGATAATAAATGTCAGATTCACTTTTACGCAACAAATATGTTCTAAAGTTCATTTTTTTTTCTTTCTAACAAATATCAAACCGCAGATACTTCTTTCATAACTTGGGCCATATCTAATCTCTATCATTTTCAAGACACAAGTTTGCAAATCAAAGAGAAGATAAACACCACCCAACTGAAAATGCGAAACACAAAGTGAGAAATATACCGAGTGGAAAAACTTGAAATTCTATCAACAAAATGAGAAAAGGATATCAAAATAAAGTAGATGACTGCCTTAACTAAAAATTGACTAAACTATAGTAACCTTATTTAGCAGCAAAAGTACTTCGACACTCCAACAAATATTTGACCAAAGCAGAACAGTTATCGATGTCCGCTATATAGCAGCAATTTGCGCACCGAATCTAAAATGGTTCGTTTGAATTTTACTAATTCCCGTTTCCAGTGGGTTCAGAATATTGGAGAGCTAACTCGATACTTAAAAGGCAAACTTGCCTTTGAATCAATCCAAGGCATATAGCCACTTCTTTCATAGGTATAACAAAAGAGAAGTCTATGCATAGCGAAGTTGAGCCACTCCCTCCAAATTAAAATTGAATTTACAGCTTAGCCAGGCTTCAATTAGATGAATTAATGCTTCGAATTCGTACCCAGCGCTTCGAACGACGTTAATCTGACGCACTAAGATGTCCCCAACGAGCTTGAACCATAACCCTTTCCCTCTCGCATGGTTCGCTTCTCTTTTCTATTTTTCCAATTCTTCTTTCTCTCTCTTCTCCATGCTTCTCTTCTCAGTTAAACTAGCGGCAACAATTACAAACAAGGCTGAAGAAAGTTAGTTTGCGGGCCTTCTCAGCCGTGGGAGTAAGAGGAGAGAATTTGGTCTGCTCTCCTGGGCCTAAGCCTTTCTTTCGACTGTGACTCTACACCTACCATAAGACATTTTGTTCCCTTGGCATGACTATAAGTGTGTGCAAGTGCAATGGCCTCTCCAGCGTCCCATTAATCAGGGTCACAGCCTCCCATTAATCAGGGCTAAAATTCATTTAATTTCCAGTAAAGACTTAAACTTTTATCACTACAAGATGGTGTAAATCTTGTCCAGTTCTAGACAATTCATCACTCGTTGCGACCCAGATTACGATAGGGCAAAGGAATTGCAGGAATTTGACGAGACCAAGGCTGGGGTCGAAGGCCTCATGGACTCTGGCACCGACCAAGATCCCCAGGATCTTCATCCACCCGCCTGAGAACTTGCATAGTTTGTCATCCAACATGAATGGAACCAGCCTCTAAGTCCCGATCGTTGATCTTAGAGGCTATCCGGATTCTCGACAGCGAGATATCTCCAATGCTATTGGTGAAGCATCAAAGGCATGGGGTTCTTCCAATCTATTTGGTAATGCAACCTCCGGAGTAGAAATCCATTTAGTTATGCATATATTTTTTTCTATTTCTGGAGCTTTTTTTTTGGCTTCAAAAACAATTTTCGAGCCATTTAAAGAAATACAAAGAATTTACTTTTCTCAAGAAATAGAAAAATCAACTTCTGCTTAGAAGTAAAAGCAGACAAATTAACTTCTGATCAAAAGTTGATTTCTAGAACTAAAATATATTCATCCTAAGTCAACCTTGTCCACCAAAACATTTTGGCGGACAAGGTTCTCATAGACCAGCGATGCAACCCATTGCTCCATCGTTCCAGTCACCACAGGCCCCTCACAAATGACATTGTGTTCTTGTTGCTCAAAGCTAACACTGCCATGAGCTATCTAGCGCCGGAGTACACATCCGTGGACTGGTCACGGAGAAGAGTGATGTCTATGCATTTGGAGTGATCGTGTTCCTAATTTTGTTGAAGAAGCAAAGAGTAGATCACTCCATGTGTCTGGCTACTGAATCGTGCAAATTTCACGATTTCATCGATGCGAATATTCATGGGAAGTTCTTCGAGTATGAGGCAGCTAAACTCGCGAGAATCGCCTTGCTTTGCACCAGAGAGTATCCTCATGATAGGCCATCATGGAGGTCGTAGTTCAGGAGCCGAGTGATTGTAGTAGCTGTCTTCGCGTGTGAGGCCTTATATGATAAATGTTAGAAGAGCTAGTCTTGTAACGACTCGATCCAATGAATGCAAGGAGTGGTCATCGAGACTAGAGAGTTTGGACAAGAAGCGCCTCCTAGCAGGTTTCTAAGATGACGAAGGGGGTCGGAATGAACAGAATTGTACTTCAAATAGGGGGAGATTGATTCTGAAATATATATGTAAAAATTGAATTTAACTCATAGATGTGCTTTTTGACGTATTAACAACACTTAGTTTTGGAACTCCAAAGTTAAGTGTGCTCAGATGAGGACACTTCTTGGATGGGTGACCTCTTGGGAAGGTATCTATCTATACACCAAAGGACAAAACCGTAGGGCTCGGTATGAGATTGGCTAGAGTGGACAATACCTTAGTGAGTCAATATAGTGTCAGAGCATGACCCACTTCAGTAGGTGTGTGGTTCGGGGACAAATCAGGCAAAAGCTGGTGAGCCTGTAACGATCCAGTTCAATGAGAACATGGAGTGGTTGTTGGCGCTAGAAGGCTTGGATAAGGAGCAGCTCATGTCATGATTCCAGGATGGCGAAGAGGGTAGGAATGAACCGAACTGCACATTAAACTGGGGAAGAGCAATTTTGGTGCGCGCGCGCGCGCGCGCGCGTATATATATATATATATATATATATATATATATATATATATATATATATATATATATATATATATGAATTGGTGTGTGTGTGTAAATTGGAATTAACTCATAGATGAGCTTTTTGATGTATTGACAATGTTTAATTTTAAAACTTTAAAATTAAGCATGCTTAGGTGGGAGCACTTATCTCTTGAGAAGGCATCTACTTGTGCGCCAAAGGACAAAGCCATGGGACTCGATATAGGACTGGTCAAAGCGGACAATACCTCAGTGACTTAATGAAGGGTGCTACGGTTTCGGAAGTTGTTGGTAAAAGTTGGAATGAAGAAGGAAAGTACGATTGATGCTGTTGCCTATCGGCTTCAACCTTCTTCTTGTTTTGATCCTTTGCCTTAGGCTTGTCCTTTATTGTGCACGGTGAAGCCCGATTGGGATGAATTACTTTAGCTTGCGCTTGTATAATTGCTTTCCGAAATATTTTCTTGAGGAGTAGGTACGCTTTGAAGTCAGACTTTCGATATTTCTCATCAATTGTGCAAGGTTGAGTTTCAATACCTGAAACTAGCCTTGTTACCTTCGAAGTTGCGATTGCGGATTCATGAAGCATGCGTCTTAGATTTAGAGAAAGAGAATTTGATCGAACTTTTTTTTTCCCTTTATTGATGAGGACATAAATGGTGGATAAGGGTGCGCATGGCAACACTTCTGCTTTATAAATCAACTTCTGGCTAAAAGTTAATTTTTCTACTTTACTCTAGCAGTTGATTTCTAATAAGAAAAATTCATATGGTAACAGTTGAAAATTCTACTTCTTGAACATTTTTAAAACAAAATCTTCTTCAAAAAATTATTATCGCTGGTCGGAAATTTTGTACTTCATTTAAATCTTTTTTATATTTCTTTAAAAATACTAGTTATTATTAAAAAAATATTATTTACTTTTAAAAAATAAAAAATTATTATTTATTTATAACTATGACGGACGGAGACGACGACTCGGCGGCGGCGGCAACTGCAGCCGGCAGTGATCACAATGGCTGGCAAAGGCGGTTGGTGAGGGGCGACGGCGATGATTAGCGGCAAGTGGCGATGTCGGAGGCGGGTTGCGGTGGCCAGTGATGGCGGATGCATGGTTGGGAGAGAGAGGTGATGAAAATAAAAAGAAGCCGAAGTGAGAGATATTGATGTTGAGAGATTTTTATTCCTGAAAGAAAAGTAACTTTTTGTAAAAAAAAAAAATGGTTAAAAAACAACTTTATAGATAGAAATTTACTTCAAAAGTAGAAATGTAATGTTGCGCAACTAAACGGAATTCTGCTTCAGAAGTTTCGTTTTCAGATGAATTTTTGCTCTAAAAACATTTCTACAGCAAAAATTTATTTCTAGAAGTGTTCCTTGTGCACCTTAAGAAACTGATTGGAAAAGAACGGGTACAAAAATGTTTATGAAATTTAAAACTTTTAGTTGAAAATAAAGATGAATGGAGAAGATGAAGACGAGGGAAGAAGAAGAAGAAGAAGAAGGGATATGGTAGTTTTCAACAATGATTTCACCAAAGATTTGTCCGCACGGGACTTTAAATTTTCTTAAAATTCTACATCGCGCTTAAAAACTCAATAAAAAAAATCACGTAGGATGAGTCGTCGAAACATGTCGTCGGAGGTACTGAAGTGATTGATTTTTCTTCGGTAAAATACTTATATGATTGATCAAAAAGTTTTAGTATTGAAATAAGTGTCGTACCAAAGCTTAAACAGTTGTGTATCCTTTTCCCATATGTTGACAGTTTTAAATGTGAGAGATCGTATGATAATTGCTAGTTTCTTTTTTTATTTTTTTTTTCAGAATATGATAATCGCTAGTTGATCGGAAGCGATTTGCATTTATTTGACTAGAAACAGTAATCCATGCACCATCTGGTGACAAGTTCCTTTCGAGCTGACTATATCGGATGGCGACTCGGCACCTCCCACCTCTCTCTATCTTGTTTCTGCGGAATACAGATGGCCATATAGCCTCACAAAAAGGACACAATTCAATCACTTTTTTTTTTTTTTCCATCAAATGAAAATCTTCATGTAAAGGGTACATAACTTTAACATGAAGATACAAATCCCACAAAGCCTCACAAAAAGGACACAAAATCACTTCTAAATGAAAATCTTCAAAGGGTACATAACTTTAACATGAAGATACAAATCCCACAAAATAGCTAAAATAAATAAATCTAAAAAGTTAATTAACTTAATACAGCCTGCATGAATTCGCCCATTCCACAAGGATAGATTTGTTGTAGCATTAAAGCACGAACGGCATCCGATCATCAAATCTCAAATCAACATTGATGACGAGCACATGCTGAGAAATCTCTCTATATTAAATACAATTTTGCCAGAAGGTGGTGCGCACCAAGATTTAACGTCCCCAATAACATCACCGTGTAGAGAACAATATAGCAGCTTAAAAGGTTGAGAGAACACATAAAATGCCATGTAAATCCCAGATCTATTTACAAGTCAAGATAGAAAAGCATTCAGATCTAGATTTAGTCCTGCATCGGAAGAGAATAACTACAAAGTAGATACTGATTGAACATAGAATTACTTTCAGAAGTACTGACTGCTGAATACAATCGCAAAGGAGTCTTGCAGATTTGTAGCGCGCTCAATAATCTAGAGTAGGTGCCGGTACCATCAAGCAAATCTGAAAAGGGTAGATTCTTTCAAACCTTTCTTTCAAAGCTTAACAGACGCCGATCGCTTCGTCCACGAGAACAACGAAGAAGCCTTCCAGATAGTAAAACATAGAGAAAACAACTAGAGAAAGGAACCAGAGATGAGAAGGGAGAAGGGAGGGAGAGAGAGAAGAGGAGGTACCTCTGCCTCCCTCTAGAAATCTGTGATTGGTGGCGGCGGCTAGGTTGAAGAAACCCTAGGGAGAGAGAAGGGAATCAAGGGGGCGTCTGTAACTTTAGCACTTTGGAAGTTGGATCAAGTTTCACCTCACAAAGATGCAAGCCTCGCCCGGTCATGGGGAACCCATCACCCTTAGCGGACCACCCTACGACAGAGCGAAAGAAGCAAAGGAATTCGACGATACCAAAGCCGGAGTCAAAGGCCTCGTGGACTCGGGCGTGGCAACGGTTCCTAGGCTCTTCATCCACCCGCCCCAGAACCTGCGCGACTTGTCCTCCGGCACGGATGGGACTGCCACCGGCCTTGAGGTCCGATTATCGACATGATGGGCTGTCAGGATTCCCGGCGGCGAGATGTCGTCAATGACCTTCGCAGGGCATCGGAGACGTGGGGGTTCTTCCAGATAGTCAACCACGGGGTGCCGACCGCCGTGATGGACGGCATGTTGGAAGCTGTCGAGCAGTTCCACGAGCAGCCCGAGGGAGTGAAGAGAGAGTGGTACTCAAAAGATGATGCCAGGAAATTTAGGTACTACAGCAATGGAGACCTGTTTCGGTCCCAAGTGGCTGCCTGGAGGGACACTCTCTTGTTCGATTTCTCGTCTGGAGTGCTAGACCCTGGGGAAGTCCCTCTTCTATGCAGGTCTGAATAATGATTGTTATACCATTTCTTCACCCAGAAGAAAACGTTCATGATGCTTTCTTTCACTCCTCTGCAGAGAGCCGGTTTTTGAGTACGAAGAACACATCGAAAAGTTGAAGAGATCTCTGTCCGAACTACTATCCGACGCATTGGGGCTTGACTCGGGCTATCTTGGTGAAATTGAATGCATGGAATCCAAGAGAATCGTAGGCCATTACTACCCAATTGGCCCTGAGCCAGAGCTGACCCTGGGCACAATCAATCACTCAGATGGCACATTTCTCACGCTTCTCCTCCAAAACAACCATGGAGGCCTCCAAGTCCGCCACCAAAACCAGTGGGTTGATGTGTCCCCTGTGCCTGGAGCAATCCTAGCCAACATTGGAGACTTCATGCAGGTACATAGACCATTCACCATTTGTCATTTGTTAAGTATGTTTCTAGATCGATTGAGGTCGAGAAATCTTCAGGTCAAGGAATTGATTTTCTTTCTGACTGATTTTGTTGATTGCAGCTTGTTAGCAACGACAGGTTCAAGAGCGTGGAGCACCGGGTCCTCGCAAGAGGGCCGGGCACCGGGTCTCAGTGGCATGCTTCCTCTTCCCTGGAGGGATACAGAAGTCAAAGCCATACGGGCCGATAAAGGAGCTTCTCGATGAGAACCATCCACCCTTGTACAGGCAGACCTCTTTCGCAGACTATCTTAGGTATTTCCACTCGAGGAATGGCCTGAATGGTGAATCTTTACTTCCTCATTTCAGAGTAAGTTCGAAAAATATTTATGCATTGAATCATGTGTTTATCTGATAATTTAAACTGTAGCCTCACAAAATTTTATATAAGTGCGTTCAAGTAGAGAGTACAAATACAAACTTTGTAAAAAGCTTTTATAAAGGTGTCGGACTTCACATTAATATGATTGGTTTATCTTTTCATCAAATATAGGACCGTCAATTCACGTCATGGCATCATTCTATTGTTCATCTCGTGCATCTTGCTGCTTTCCAAACTATTTTATTGTGATGAAAAGACTTTCTTGGTATGACAAAAAGGGTAAAAACTTATCAAGTTGTGTCAATTTTGAGTTCATCGTGTAGATTTGAGTTTCTCTCAGTATGATCTACTTAAAGAAAGTCCGCTTGTGATACGAACATTACTCATCATACCAACGTTGAAGATCGGTTTCAGTATACCCTGGCACTAACTCAACCGAAAAATGCCTGAATTGAGTGTTTCATTTGACCGGAGAGCTCTCCTTTTAGTGTCTAGCCAATTTGGTCACTAACACTGTCCCAATTGAAAAGGAATCTGACTCAGATTAGGACAGTGACTCCAGACCAACCTCCAGCTTCTTGTGTCCGGGGGAATCATAGGCATTTTGTTCCCTTGACCAAATTTGTGCAACGGCCTCTCTCTAGCTAATCATGTTCATATCATTCCCATGGTCACAGCCTCACATTGATCAGGGCTCAAATTCATTCTATCTTAATTAAGACTTCAAACTTTGTCACTACAGATGATCCAAACTTCGCCCGATCATGGACATATCGTCACCCATTGCGACCAATTTACGACAGAGCGAAGGAATTGCAGGAATTTGATG
>JAGVVM010000391.1:0-13395 GCA_019149425.1 Psidium friedrichsthalianum | reverse complement strand
AACAAGAAGTTAGAGAGGAAAGGTAGAGAGAGAGAGTAGGTAATTAGCAGCTTAGAGTAAGAGGCAGAGTAGTTTAGGAGAGAGTAGATCAATAGGCACGAGAGAGCGCTTCTCTAGTTACGCACATACCTAATACTTAAAGAAATGGTACCGGCCGAGACCCGTCAGACTATAGTAAGCAGAAGAGAGAAAGAAGAGAAGCGAAGAGAGAGAAGGCAGAGAGAAGAGTAGAAACAATAGAAAGAGACGCCCCAGTCCAGAGAGAGAGAGGGAGAGGAGGAGAGAGAAAGAGAGAGAGAAGAGAGAGAAGAGAGAGAGCAA
The DNA here is from genome assembly GCA_019149425.1 of Psidium friedrichsthalianum. Classification (NCBI taxonomy): domain Eukaryota; kingdom Viridiplantae; phylum Streptophyta; class Magnoliopsida; order Myrtales; family Myrtaceae; genus Psidium; species Psidium friedrichsthalianum. Next base: position 13,074 of record JAGVVM010000391.1, on the reverse strand, counting down.
GAGAGAAGAGAAGAAGGAGAGGAGAAGAGGGATGAGGACGCAGAAGGAAGAGAGAAGGAGAGAGCGAGAGGAAAAGAGAAAGAGAGAGAGAGAGAGAGTAAAGAGAGGAGAGGGGAGAGAGAGAGAGAGAGAGAGAGAGTGAGAGAGGTAGAGAGAGACAGAGATAGAGGTAGAAAGAGGAGAAGCATAGGAGAGAGAGAGTAGAAGAAAGAGACGAGAAGAGAGCGAGAGAGGTCAGAGAAAAGCTGAGAGGAGAGAAGAGAGAGAAGTAGAGGGAGTAAAGAGAGGGACCCCATCAAAGGTGAGTGACTATCCGGAACCTGCTTGGGAAGTGAGTGATGATGAGACCAAAGCAAGATTGATGAGGATTGATGACGTTGTTTTCCCAGAAATTTTCAAAGGAATTTGTTCGAAGGACCCAGAGTGAAGAATTTTGATATCTGTTTGGTCTCAAAAGCATGTCGAAAAATTTTGAAGATTGAAGGAAAGAGGTGTTATGCCCCACAGAGTGTTTGATTTGAACTACTTTAATGCTGCTGGAATCCCCATAAGAAACATTTGACTGAGATTGAAGTTGGAAAATTTTCTCTCAACAAGGACTCCAATTTTTCCTGACTTTGTTGCATACTTCTACTCAACAATTTCCTTCACTGATTTTGAGTCCATCTCCTACAACATTGGAGATGAAGTATATCATCTAAACGTGCATGAGTTGGCAAAACTGATGGGAGTAAGGAAGAGGGCTTTCAAGCCCATTGACATCAAGCCAGAGGAAGCATATGCCTACTTGACAGGGAAGGAGCACTACAGCCGAGACTCAAAGGTACACATTGCACCTCATCATGCACAAGATCGTCATTGAATCTTTGAGGCCAAAAGCAACTTCCAGAACTGACATCAGCAAGTATAAGGCCAAATTGATGTGGGCACTGGTTACAGGGTATGATTTTTCTCTTGCACACACTGTCATCCTGCTATGTACAGAACAGTGCATAAGCAAAAAAGGGCAGTTGCCCTATGCAGGACTGGTTCAGATGATCCTCAACCACCACAAGATTCCACCCTTTAAAGAACTAACTCAAGAGAGCAGCAAGATACTCACTGCAGGTGAAATATGATACAGAAAATGGGTTTTTAAACAAGTGGATGGAGAGTGGTATAACAGGAACAAAGAAAAAGTTCTGGTTGAGTTGGAGTCTGAACAGGTTGAAAGGTCGGCAAAGAGAAGAAAGACCATGGCCAAGAAGGGAAAAGAAAAGAAGTCACTGTCCAGAGTGAATCTTCTTCTGAAGATATGAAGTGATGTCGATGGAAGAGGATGAAGAAACAGAAGAAGGAGAAGGAGTAGAAGAGAAGGAAACAGAGGATGCAGAACAGGAAGAAGAAGAGAAAGAGAAGAGAAAGAGACAGAGAAGGAGAAAGAGCAGGAGCAAATGGAAGAACAGAAAGTCTCATCTGAGGATGATGAGAGAACTCCAACTGCTTCACCTAAGAAAGGTGAGAAGGTGGAAGAGGAGGTCAAGGACGATGACCAAAGCAAGGATGGACAAGAGCATGCTGATGAGCATGAGGTTCTTATAGATCAGGGCCTACCTGAGACTCATGATCAAGAAGAATGTCTGGAAAAGAAGGAAGAACAAGCTGACCAGGTAGCATCAGAAGCAGACTCTGTTATGATGCAAGAAATAGTCAAGATAGCATCTGAAGCAGCCACTGTTCAGATGGAAGAAGCAGAAGAACAATCGAGAGAAAAGGAAGAAGAAGAAGCCAAGACAGCAACTGAAGCAGACACTGTCTTGATAAAAGAAGCAGTTGTTGATTCAAGTGCAGGCTTGTCTCCAGTTCAGAAAAAGGATGATCATCTGGTCGAACAACAGGACGAAGAAAATGTTTCGCACCCTGAAGAAATTCAGATTGTTGTTCAGGAGGTCAGATCTGCTGAGGAAGAAGTTCAGATGAAGACTTTTGTTTCATCAGACAAGGCACAGGAGACTTCAGACAAAACCCCTTCTAAAATTCAGGGGGAGGTTAGTCTTGAGAAGGTCTTTGCCCTGATCAAAGAAACAACCCAGCCAGAAGCTCAGAATCAGCCATCTTCTGCAAGTACACTCCATCCAGCTGCTAACTTAGATGACATTTTCAAGGAGCTGCTGGAAACAAAATCTTCTCACGAGAAGATTCAGAAGGAAGTTGATCACTTCAAGGCTGAGATGATTCAGAGGATGGATCTGTTGGAACAGAAGGTTGAGAAGAGGATGAATAGATTTGAAGCAATGCTTGACAAGTACTGTCGCCTTTTTTGTGCTGAAATAGCAGGGCTAACTTCTTACACATTGGTCCGAGATGAAAGGAGCAGTAAGGTTGCACCACTAATCGAACCTTTCAAGGATTACGAGATTTTCGTTGGTACATGGGAAAAACCTACAGAACCCTCCAAGAAGACAGACAAAAAGCAGACTGATATTCCATCTTCTTCCAACCAAAACCCATCTCTGTCTGTTTAAAATTTTGTTTTTAAAACTGATCGTTTCTGTCTTTTGGCTTGAATATGTATGAAATTCGTTATAGTTATCCTTGTTATTCTTCTTCATGCTTAAATATTTATCTTTTTGTTGATGACAAAAAGGGGGAGAAGTTTATTTGCAGAGTGAACAACACATGGTATGGTGAACAACAGGATGGTGAACAGAAGGACTTTTGTATCTGAATATTGTGCAGATGGACAAAGAAGATTATGCATCTGTTTCGTGCGCAAAGACATACGCAAACCAAGCAAACCGATTCATTTCGTCTTTTAAAACAAATGAAAAGAACCATACTGTTTTTCACATTATCTTATTTTTCGTAACAACATCCATTTAATGATGCTTATATTGAGGAAGTTTTGTCATCATCAAAAAGGGGGAGATTGTTGAGGAAGTTTGTCTCTCTGAATGTTTTGACTCTGACAAAACTTTCCTTTTCCATTTTGGAATTAAGTTAATATATTGAAATTGCTTTTGCAGAGATGAGTTTGTGAAAAGAAGCTCATATGGATCCAGATCTGATGTTCAGATTCAAGAGAGAGATGTCATGTATCTACTTCTAAGTCTGTAGAAGTAAAAGTGTTCAGATGAAAGAGGAACTGCCTCTGAATATGTCAGAAGGAAGAGCATTGTCTCTGAAGCCTTCAGATGAAGAAGAGTTCCGTTTAAAGACTTCAAGGAAGCTGCATCTGAATACTTATGGGCTAGAAGATTTTTGTGACTCGTCAGCAAGGATCCTCCAGAAGCAAAAATCGCTACTTAACTCTGAAGTGAATCAGAGGAACTTCAGTTGTAAACTGACTCTGAAATATGTTCAGACACAATTTCAGACTCAGTCTTATAAGAGACTCTGAAGACCCACGTATGGCAGGTTTTCGAGATGGCTAGGATATCTATGGAAGTTTGTGTGATTTGATTGACCGGATTCTTGTCCCATCAAATCAGGAGAATATCTACAGTTGGATGACACCTTCCATATACAAAGAATATTGAAGATTGGATTGACTCTACTTATGGAAAGCTGAAGTCTCAGTTGTATGGGCGACTGACTCTGAAGCGTTCAAACTCTGCTACAACGGCTAGAAGATCTTCTCTGATACAGTCTCCGTCAATCAAGATTGATGACGATTAATCAATGATTGAGGAGCGATCCTTGGGACACCTTGACCAACGGCTAGTTCAAGGTTAGAGGAGTATAAAAGAGGATCAACGAAGACGATTGGGTAGTGAGACGAACTGAAAATTCCAAAGCTTTGAGCGATTCAAACTTGCGACTATTCTCTTGTACACGAGAGACACCACTTACATGTGTTGAGAGGCTATTCTGTTTTTCGTGTGAGAAGCATACAAATTCTTGTAATCCTCATTTATACATAGTGGAAATCAGCCTATCGGCTATCAGCGTGGGAGAGTGGACGTAGGCTTGATATAAGCCGAACCACTATAACTGTTGTGTGCAAGTTTCTCTATCTCATAACTCTGATCTTTGTGTTTTGCACGCCAGCGTTAGCATTCAGAATCTGCATGCTCAGAAGTTGCATATTTGCATTTAGATTCATAAATTGTTCACGATCAGAATCACTAAATACACTTGTTCAGATTCAGATTCTGCATACATTTTGATTTGACTTTTAATTCCGCATCTTATCATCAAAATTGTTTTAAATCACCTATTCACTCCCCTCTAGGTGATATTGCTAGATTCAACAGCGATGAGCTCGGATCACGGTGAGGCTTGGTTCGGGCGTGATGCGGTTGGGCTGAGCGGTGGCCGAGCATGTGAATGAAGGTTGAGCAGCAACTTCAGTCGAAAGGAAGCAGACGAAGGGAGATGGGGCAGCAGCCATGGGAGCACGAGCTGCTGCAGAACCGAAGGAGCAACAGCGGCATGAGCAGCTCAGTAGCAAACCGAGAGAGATGAGCAAGGGGCGACCAGAAAAAAAAATGAACAAGCAACCGAGAAATGAAGAGTAGATACAGCAACGTACAAGCAGCTTCCAGTAGCATAAATCTTCAAGCAACCGAGGAAATAAAACAAGGAAGAAGCAGCAACACATAGCCAGGGTTGGAGGAAAAACAAAAGCAGAGGTAGTAAAAATGGCAACACAGAAGCTGCAGCAATTCTAGGCTGCCGAGAGGAACAAAGTTCCAACATCAGCAACAGATTCAGATGGCCGAGAAGACTAGGCCAACAGAGGAGCAAATGGCAGCCGTCGAAGAACTAGCAGCCGAGAGAATGAGCAGACGAGCTAGGAGCGATGGTTGCCGGAGCTGGCAAAGAAAAGCAGCAGCTCTAGACAGCCGAATGAAAAAGACAGCAGGATGAGCTCATGCAGGGGCAGCAACCGAAGGAAGCTTGAGTAGTGGGGCGCGCAGTAGCTAAAAGAAGAAGAGAGGATGCCAGTTGCATCAAAGTTCCAAGCTGCTGAGAGAAACGAAGGAGAGCCACGGCAGCAAACAACAACACAGCTGAGCAGAACCAGTCCAGTAACAGAGGAATAAACGACAGATGCAGTGACAAAGGGAGCATCGGTAGCTTCAAGTAGTCGAAGGAACATGCAGAAGATTCATGGACAATCGAGAGTTGGAGCAAAGAATAGCCAAGCAGAAAGCGGTGTAGAAGATGACATGAGGAAGTCACTTTCTTGCATGAACAGCCCACTACAGTAAGTTGGTGGCTTGAAATAAATGAAATTTGTCTTACTTGTATGGGAAATGGGGGAGAGTAGACAATCATGCAAGAGTATATTTCGGCTGAATGATGAGGAGGAAAGGGCAAAGCACACGTGGAGGGAAAAGAGAGAAAATGAGTGGGGGTAGGTCACACTTTCAGCTGAGGTGTTTCAGCCGATGTAAGAAGAAGAAATGTGGTCCAAAATTCATAAAATTTCCTTATCTTCACGTAGATAAGTTTGAGGACAAGAATACTGTTTAGCAAAATTTCGGATAGGATAAAAAATTCGAAGAACAACCGGGTAGATTTTTAGGATTTACTAGACGAAAGAAAATTTCGGACACGATCGAACGATAATCGCATTTCGGACCGACGCTCCACTAATTTATTCGCATCCGAAAATCAAAACCCTCAGTCCATAATTCACAGAATCCAAATTTATTACGACATTCGGACGCCGAATTTTCGGGCCATCACAAAATTCGTTGGGGACTAGCTGGTGATTCAACGACATTCTTAGGTATTTCTGCAGTGGTGCATCGAAAAGGTTAGTCAAATTCCTCAACAAATTTATCCAACATCAGTAACAAAGCCTTGCTTAGATTCTCTACCTTGTTATCTCTTGAGTTTTGGCCTGATCAATTTGTTGATATTGCTATATGAATGATTGAATATGAATGGGCATGAGAGATGAGTCTCGCTATTAAGATCCGTATTGTTCGTTGTGTTTCGTGAATTTCTAGGTGGGCGACTCCACAACCGGAACTAGAACGATATTCACTTATTAAAACTAGGAATATGATCAATTTCTATGAGAACCGCCCAAAACCATTCCGTTCGGTCCCATTCAAGTGTTTCCGATTCTTTTGCACACCCCTAACTTGAAGGACTAGGGATCAAAAGAAGGTACTAGAGCATGGTTGCTAGGGGCCCAAGAACGGACACTGGGGTCTTGTGCATGGCCAAAGGGACTCGAACACCGATATTGAAGTCTGAGCCCTGCCTCATTGGACTAGAGTCTAGCCATCGAGGACCTGGGCATGAGAGTCAGGGTTCCTATGCCTAACGTCAAGATCTTCGGCCCAAGCACTATTGTCTAGTAATGTTATGGAAAATATTTTTATTTTCAAAAAAAATTATTATTTTCTCAAATTTAGATATATGAAAAGATTTTCCATTGACCCATACTCCTAAATATCACAACCTTCCCAAAGGTGAACCAACAAAGGGAAAGTTAATGGATATAAGGCTAAAGACTTAGCACGGACTCTCCTCAGTCCTACCAACCGCAACTTTTTGGTTTTGATTTAATCAACTTAGCATGTAATTAATTCAATTAGGAGTCGGCACTAATGTATTATGGGTTAATTACTAACCCAAGTAAAATGTAATTTGGGAGAACACTTTACTTTTGTAAACTAGAAATAGCATGGATACAAAGGACTCGGCTTGGCTGTAGAACACTAGAAGAACGTCATAGCCCACCATCCTAAATTATGTCGGCTGGGGACTCTATACACCGGCCTGAGACATCGCTATTTCAACTCGATTCTTCAAATTCTTCTCCGACCTGACTTGGTTTCATTACCAACACAACGTCGTTTGGCACCTGCTTACATCAAGAATACCCAAAAGACGTTGTTATCCTCAAGCGTAGATAACAAACCGGTTCAACTTCACGAACCCGATCAAACCGTCCGCAGTGTAAAACTCCGGTTGGCACGTAAGGCTTGCTGGGACCAATTTGGTCTCCCCAGCTCTTCGCCGGCCATCACTGACCATGATTGAGACGTCGATCAACTTCGCCTGACTTCTGTTAACCTATGGGGTACCTTCAATTGGCGATGACAAGCCACCCAAAGCTTGAGCGTTGCCTCGATAGTCCTTGCCTATTATGGTTCCTCGCGGCTAAAGCTCAAAGTGACCAAATTGGTCTACAACAACATAAACAACAAGCAAATGAACAAAATAGGAGCAAACACCAACTACAACAGGCACAACTTATGTCCCGATTTGGACCAAACAACAACGGCTCAAGAGGGCAAATCGATGACCAAAACAAGGGAGGAAACTTAGACATTCAGCTAACACAAATCGGGTAAAACCGAAGCACAAAATCATTATAGTAAGAATCAAGGGCAAGCACGTAATCACGACAACTATCCATAATGTTCGCTAGACCAAGGAAACCGACGGTCTCGGCCTCATGAGCTCAAAAATATAGCACAGAGAGAAGCAACTCTCAAACTGATGATAGACAGTGGCTGGTGATTAACAATCACTAGTAGAAGCAAATCTCCACCATGAGCACACTTAATTTGAACTCCTTCCTAGCGATTTTCTCTCTTGATCCTCTCGGCAAACTCCTCTCTCTCCTCCTTTCTTGCTTGCAAAGCCTTTGCCTTCTATCTAGCTCAAACTTGCCTTTTATAGGCCAGATAAATATCTGCCTTGGTGGTTTCTTGGCCGCACAAAAAAAGAGTAAACGGGAATGTTAGGCAGCTAGAGTTAACAGTTAAGATCGCTTGTGTTACGGGAGAGTGCGAGGAAGAAGAGAGAGAGATTGCCTAGGCTGGGTTATGGGTAGTGTGCACGAGAGAAAAAGAGAGGGGAGGGAACGCTCGGCCTATACTCAGCCTAGCTATAGAGAGAAAAATAAAACTTGGGCATGCGTTGTGCTGGCTCCTTTACGCAAGGAAATGGAAGCGCTAGCTGTCCTGACCCAATCCAATCCCAATTCTTCTTATATATATATATATATATATATATATATATATATATATATATATATATATATATATATATATATATATATAGAAAACATTAATTTAAGTTAAACTTAATTTATATATTTCAAATTTTGCAATAAGACAAGATATAGGCAAATTCCAATTTTAACCTTTTCCCATTTTAAGACTCAAGGAAAAAATAAATTAAATTTAATGGGTACCAACAAAATTAGGTGTCAACATGTTATGACCCTAATCATGAAGTTTTCTTTATTAAAGCTCACTAGTGTTAAAGATGTGCGTTATCAAATTATGAAATGAGGGACATTATGCCTCAGCTCAAACATCTTGAGGTTGAGATACTTGAATCATTCCTTGTATACTATATTTTGAACTCTCTTCACACACCTTTCAAAATCCCTTATAACACACATAAGGAGAAATGGTCAATTAATGAACTCATAATTATGTGTGTTCAAGAGGAAGAAAAACTGCTTATGGAAGTGGGAGTGAGTGCTCATTTGGCAATACAAAGAAGGCATAATGGGCAAAATAATTATAAGCAAAAGGGTAAAGTACCTCTTCAATCTGAAATTAAGAATGAATCCATATGTTTCTTCTGTTAAAAGGAAGGGGCATATTAAGAAAGATTGTCAACAATTAAGGTCCGGCTCAATAAGAAAGGTAATCCATTCTCTTATGTTTGTTATAAATCTAATATGACTGATGTGAGTCGCAACACTCGGTGGATTGATTCTAGATCTATAATACACATTTTGAATTCTTAGGGTTTTCAAAATTACAAAAAGCCAGTGTGAGATAAACAATGCATCTATTTAGTAAGTAAGATGTGTTCGCATATAGAAGCTATTGGGATAGGCAGATTAGTTCTCAATAATGGCTTTATTTTGAATCAGGAAAGGACTTTTTATGTTTCAAGTTTCTCTAGAAACTTGGTTTCTATTTCAAGACTATTACCGTTTGGTTATTCCTTTAAATTTTCAGATTCAACATTTAGTTTGTCATTTAAATCTGAAATTGTTGGGAATTGTAGTTTGTCTTATGTTTTTTCTAAATTAATTTGCAAGTCAATGTTTTTTATAATGCGATGCATTTTCATGATAAAGCTAGTATAAAACGATATACTGTGAATGAAGATTCATCTATGTTGTAGCATCAAAGATTAGAACATACCTCCATAGATAGAATTAATCGATTGGTAAATGATAGAGTACTCAGTACTTTGGATTTTATTGATTGTGGCACTTGTGTGGACCGCATAAAGGAAAGACAGACCAAACAAGTTAGAGAAAGGTGCCAAGAGAAGTATGGAAAAATTATAAATCATATATAAAGACATCTATAGTCCAGATATTGACTTGCAAGGTCACATTCATAGATGATTACTCATGTTTCATGTATCTGTACTTACTTTATAATAAGCATGATGCATTAGATGCTTTTAAGGGTTTAAGGCCGAAGTAGAGAAACAATGGTAAGATAATAAGACCGTGAGATTAGATAGAGGTGAGAAATACTATGGTAAATACACTGAAGATGGACAAGCACCTAGTCCATTTGTGAAGTTTCTTCAATAGCATGAGATAGTTGCCAAAAACACCATGTCTAGTTCTTTGAACAAAAATGGTGTGGCAAAAAGAAGAAACGAACATTATTGGACATGGTGCGGAGTATGCTTAGCAACTCCAAACTTCCCAAGTCTTTATGGACTAAATAAGTTCTAACCAAGGCTATCCCAAAGACGCCTTTTGAGTTATTCAAAGGTTAGAAATGGGTTTGTGAAATGTACGCATTGGGGGGGATTTCAAAGTGAGAATCCACATTTATAGGAAAATAGGTTAGACATAAGGACTATAAATGGGTTTTTCATGGGATATACCGAAAAGTCTAAGGGTATAGATTTTATGGAGATATTATACCACTAGGTTTATGGAATTGAGAAATTAAAAATGAAATTTCTCAAAAAATCATTCTTGAGCTAGTTGGGGTAAACAATCAAATTCTGGGACCCTATTCTTGATAAAGATCAAATTAATTGTTATTCATAATGCCCCTCCAATTAAAAACAGCTGCTGAATAACCAATCATTGATGCTCTACATCTGTTGATGTTAATCTGGTGGATCTAATTGTTCAACAATCATAAAAAAAACTAATGAATAACCCGGTTAACCAACATGCTCCTCAAGAGAATGTTGATGCAACATTAAGAAGATCTACTAGAGTGAAGAAATCAACAATTCCTAGTGGCTACATTGTATATCTGCCAGAACTTGACCTATAATATTTCAGAATGATCCTGAAATGTTTTTACAAGTAATAGATTGTGATAATTCCAATAATTATGGTACAACGCCATAAAGAAAGAGATGAATTCAATGGCATCTAACGAAGTTTGGGATTTGGTTGAGTTGCCCACTAGTAAGAAGGCCATTGGATTGTAAATAGGCCTTTAAAACTAAGAAAGACTCACTGTGGCAACATAGAGAGATGCTAAGAGTAGACTCATTGCTAAAGGATTCACTCAAAAAGGAGAAAATCGATTATATGGAGACTTTTTCTTCTTGTTATCTAAGAAAGAAATATATTCATATTGTTCTAGCATTTGCTTGCTCATTTTAAGATGGAATTGCATCAAATGGATATAAAAACGACATTTTTCAAATGGAGAACTATAGGATGATGTTTATATAAAACAACCAGAAGGATTCTTCTCTAGTAATAGTGATGCGTTTGGTCACGTGTTCAAGTTTAAGAAACGACATGCTTGAAAAATAGAATATTAAGAAAAGACGAAATCTATATATGGCTTGCAATAAGCCATACTCGCAAATTTACGTTTCACGCCCTGAATCACAGAGCCACTGGACACTCCCTGTCATACTCTGTATCAGATCGACCCAATGGTCGACAATCGTTGGTACGCACGACCCAGGAACTCATCGTAACCAAACGATCTCATGAGAGTTCTTGTCAACACGAAAGCGGCTCCTCCAACGCATACACATAAAATGGGTAGAGCAGAGAAACAGATCAATCAATGACACCAATCACATATTTATATATACAATAATTATGTTCCATAAATAGAGAACAGAGCATCCCCCTAGTTACAAACTCAAAATTCTCTATTCTCTTCTCCCCTATACAAGCTTTCAAGCCATAGTCAAGATCACAATTACTTACAATTCAAAATCCGCCCCCTCCTCTTTCCTAACGTCCCATTGCACGACCTTTAACAAAAAGGAATAGAGGTCCGGCAAGATACTCTGATTATAGTCTATTATAATATTCACAGAGTATTACTCCAATTACACCTTGATTCCTCTTCCTGCTCACTCGCTGTCATCTGTCCCCCCATCAGTCCCTCCCACTCTCTTCTGACGATGCTCTAGTCCTCTGGGTCCTCCTCTTCCTCAGTTGACGGTTGTTCGTTCTACCTTACATCATCAGATGTTATCATAATCATTCACAGGATCCTCGTTATCAGGCACTCAGCTTCTTGCGCCTCCTCACTCGTCACTTCACCTTCATCAGTCAATTGATCTCCTAGTCGGATCCCATAAGGCTACATCTCAGCGGGAACTTCCCAACCTTGCAACGAACCTATGCCAAATATCTGCCCTAAGTTGAATACCAATGCCACATACAGATGTGACTGCACTCTTTTCTCCTATATCGACCCGTACTTGACGAAGCTGGTCTTTCGGATTTGCTACCTAAAGTACCTTCCTCTATTAGGACCAGGGAACGACTGCGGATCCCCTTTCAATGCTCCTAGGGATTCCCCGTCTTACCGGGATTGCATATCATTGCACGGGGGTCGGGAGGCTGAAAGTAGGGGAAATTCACCTATGAGAAACAAACTCTCAGCAAGCTAACCCCTAATCGCCTCATCAAGACGCCAAACAAACCACAGCACCAAACTCTCAGGCTCCCTACTCAGGCACTCAAAATCACTTCTAGGCCAAATTCTAATTACCTCAAAACGTTGTTCAAAATTATCAGAAAACTCACCACAGACGTGGCCAAGCCATATAAATCATTTATAATAGTTACCAATCCGGGACCACACAAAAATTCAGATAACACCAAAAAATAACACGACCAGATTACTGGCTAAATAAAACAATTAAACTTTCAATTTGAATCCATGTCCAATCTAGGACATCATAACAATCACTCATGCAATGCACGCCTCAATCATGAATGCTTGGTGAAACAGCCATTTATTGACCCGCCGGCCGATCATAATTAGGGCATCAGGTCCAACCGCTTCGTAGATAGCCTCAGGGTCTGTATCGCCAACCCCGCCGTTATAGTGCGAACGCTTGGTTCAGGGTTGGCCACCTTTATTTATTACTCAGCTATACCCTGCCGTTCAAACGCTTCACAGAGCCGCTACGAGGCTGAGGCCTCCTACGTTTTCTGCTATCATGCAGGCCCACTACATTTTACAGCCTCCGTTGGCTTACATTTACGCCCAATGGCTACATTTACGGTTCAAGTGACTTACAGGGGTGGGTGGTTTCTACATTTTTATGTAAGCCCCAAGTCACAATCAATTTTCTATACCAATCCAAACATGCGAAAAAAAAAGAAAAACAAGTCATGCACAAATATCCGGTTGGGTCTGTAGAAGTCGGGCGCAATGCCTTTACCTGGTCTCGACAGGATTGCAGAGATTACCCCATCTGGGCCTGAGGCTGCACCACAAGTGATGTGCGATCCTTTAATCGGGTCTGCTCTATTTCGGAGAGGTCGGCTATGACTTTTTCTCGTCTTATTCGTTCTTGATTGATGCTGTTTTTTTTTTTCCTATTCCATTTGTGCCTTACTTTTAGACGCTGCAACATATCTTAATTCTTTTTCATGACTTATTCTTTTGTATTGCCTTTTCATGCCTGATTTTAGTGGGAGGCTCTCTAGTAGCAGTTTAGATTGAGTACTGTTATATGGGCGATTGACCTATTATTAAAAGTTTTACTTTTTCATTGATTTAAGTGAAAATTCGATTTGTGTAAAGTTGCATTGTGTTGTTAGACTAATTGTTGATGAATCTCAGGCGTCCTAGATTGGAGACATTGGATATCCAAATACATTATTAAAGTCTAGAGTTGTAACGC
>JAGVVM010000390.1:0-16979 GCA_019149425.1 Psidium friedrichsthalianum | reverse complement strand
CATCAGTTTCCCAGTCGAAAGGGCCTGAAAATACATTTTTCAGATCAAAAAGAATTCGACGACAGAATTATCCTTACAAAGTTTGGAGATGGAAATGAGATTGAATTTGAATCTGGAATGAGAAGGACATTGTTTAGTGTGATGGATGGACTGAGGCGGACATTTCCAATTTTAGTGACGAAAGTGTCACTCCCATTTGGAAGGCGAACTGAAGTGTGATTAGAGGTTTTATAAATCTGAGAAAAGAAACGTTCATTGCAAACTATGTGGTCACTAGCACCGGAATCAATAATCCATGCTTTCAGCCAAAACAGAGCTCACTAAGCAATGGGATATACCTGCATAACTGGCCGGTTTGTCTTGATGCCCAACTGGTTTAGAGCTCTCATGATTTGCTGGAATTGGTCTTGATTGATGGGCTGGTTGACTTTAGCATTTGCTGCGAATGAAAAGTCTTGATCCTTCTTTTCTTTGTTTGCCGGCTTCCCATGCAATTTCCAACAATTTTCCTTAGTATGATAGGGACGTTTGCAGTAATCGCAAAACTTACCTTTTCCTTTGTTGGAATTGAGCCATTAAATTAGATGGCATGGCAGAATCTCGGCCATTCGATGCTTTCCACGCGGGTGCTGACATGACGTGATATGCACCATCTGATTTGGCGCGGCAAGAATGAAAGATGAGCCATCGGTTCGCGCCTTGTGCTCCGATGCCGTCGGAACCTGTTTGTACCAAGCCTCGAGTGTGTCCTGGACCGTCCGATCGGGATGACATGATAAATCATGTCCTCCAATTTTTAAAGAAGAAGAAATGTCATCTCCTCACTCGAGAACCCTAGTGCCGTGCTCGAGTGAGTGAGACCTCCATGACTAGACCTTGTTGCAGCACGCCGCTGTTCTTGTGTTGCCTTTGCCGCAAGAACGACGTGATCTCCAACCTTCAAATATTCTGTGGAAGCAAGGCGCTGGGATTCTTCTTGAACGACAGTTGGTAGATTCGTCCAAGTGAGGGAACAGGATCCATGGCCAGAATCTGACTTCGAAAAGGTAAATAGCTTTCATTTAGTATGAGTAGAAACCTAGTTACCTTCTCTCGTTCCTTGATCTCTCGGTATTGCGCTAATGTAGCTTCGGGCCCTTCAAGTTTTTCCTCTGCCATTTCCAGTTCATTCCAAAGGGCTGACAATCGGTTAAAGATGGTGGTGACCGAGAGGTTGCCCTGTTTTAGCTCCGATAGGGCCTGAGTTATCCCAAAAATTTTAGCCCTATCTAACTTACCATACATTTCTCGAATGTTTTCCCAGATTTCTTTGCGTCTTCAGTCGGAGGGAGTCCAGCAGCAACCTCTAGGGTGAGGCAATTGCCGATCCACGTTCGGACGAGTTGGTTGCACTTCCTCCAATGTCTTGCAAGTCGCTCGTCGGACGGTATCGGTATGGTCCCATCAATGAAACCATCTTTATCCTTTGTGACTAGGGCACGTCGGAGTTCTCGAGACCAAACGGAGTAGTTCTCTGGTCCTGAGAGTTGTTGCGCAATAAGGCGCAATTCTGGTCCATCAGCTGCGGAGGTGTAGAGAGGGTCACCTGGTTCCAGCCGGCCACCGGTGGTACCTGCAAAGGGAAAGAAACTGGGGCTGTAAACTGGGGCCGGGTTTGCCCCAAAACCCGGTGGAATCGAACCAGTTTGGTTCGGAAAATGCCAACCCGATCCACGAACCAGGTTAGGTTCAAGAGCGAGATGTGGACCTCCTTCTTGCCCACTATTTCCGAAGAACCCATTTGAATTGAGCTCGGTGGATTTGTTTGACCCTGAGTGGGTTGAACTTGCATGGAACCCATTGGATGTATGGTCCCAAGTATTGCCCTGTAATAGGCTGAATCGGTCTGGTTGTCTAAGTTGACTTTCCTCCATTTGGTTTTCCTCAGTTATGTTGGAGGTGTCTAGACGTGGATCTGAAGGTGACGGTGGGTATTTGATGTGCCAGAGTTTGAATTCTGATTGTCAGGCATTTTGCAGACTAACAAATGAAATGTGGGTGCCCAAGAACTGTTTGCGGAAGCTAAAGAGTGATGTGAGTAAGCTCTGATACCATGTCACAATATGAGCAAAAAGAAGCTGATGGAAAGCTAAATTGGATGAAAAGAATGTATTACTTTCTCACGATGACACAGAAGGAGTACAACCCTATTTATAGTACATAGAGCCTAATAAACAAAAAGGGAAAAAAGAATTCCCTCCTATACATTAGTCTAATAATCAATTAGGGACAATCAAATCAAATATTCGATAGAAATCAACGCCAATGATATCGATGTCAATCAACGCCAACCATATCAATCAAGATGTCAATTAGCATCAATGATCTCTTCATCCATATTTCCAACATCTCTCCGGAATCCTAGGTGGAAATTGATTCCGAAAAACAATAACAAGAATGAAAGATTACTGGCTAAATAAACGAGCTAACCCTAACTCACTTGGAAAGATCCTTCCCTAAAACTAATGTGAGTCACTCCCTCTAAGGCAACTGCTTGTCCAGAGCAATCTAAGAAAAATAGGTAAAAGAGTCTCTTCATCCGCTGCTTCGTTCATTCGTCCAAGAAAGAAGTTTGATCCGCCGAAATCCGGTGCCTTGTCCCCACTAATTTTACATGGTATCCAGGCCAAGTAACTCGGTTCGTGGTATCGGAGCCGGGTCCGGTATTATTGTGTTCTGCATAATAAAGTGTGCTCAACGCAAAATCAGTCCCATCCCAATTGTGCCAACCCGCGGGGTGAATTAGACTATCCATGAACGTATGCATGTAAACCGTCCTCGAGAAGTCCTTCCACGGCCGCCCTAGATACGTCTCCACTGAGTAATTGCTCGAGGCTAGGTCATCGGCAGCTTTGATGATGCAATAACGGAAGTACATGCCCGAGTCCACACCGGATCGGCCCTCCCTTGGGCGGTTATAGCATTGTACTGGCCTTTGTTCGGGCGGCGAGGGTATATGTTGCAGTTCTCAAAGATCGCGTTCGCATCTCCGAAGATGAAGTCAACCGTGCCGTAGATGTCGCACTCTTTGTAGAATTGCCTCAATTTGTCCGTAAAGAGCGTATCTTGGTACCCCTCGAAGCTGCACCGGTAGAACGTGGACCGGTCGGCGCTGTCCGGACAGCCACAGCTTGTGCCTTCTCCGGCCCTGCCGTGTTCTGGAAGGTCATGTCCATTGCAATAAAATGGGGGCCTCCACGACTGTCACAAAACAATGCAAGATTCTGAATAAATTCTCCTCTAAATATAATAGAAACATTATTGCAAACTAAGGGTAAAGGGCGACACGTATTCATATATTTGAGAGCTCGCTTACTAAATGTGGGAGAGCTTAAAATACTCCATCCATCATGGTCGTTGCGATCTCCGGTAATCACAGTCCGATTGATGCCGTCTCCGACCATCATGAGGTTCTTCTTGTTCGAGTGACATAAACGTACTCGTGATAGACGCCTGCAGTTATGTAGATCAAGAAGTAGTCATAAGATCCGTCCACGTTATTGGGAGCTGCCGCGATGGCCTCGTTTATGCTGGTGAAGTTCCCGCTCCCGTCCTTTTCACCACCACCATGTTGCGGATCGACACTGCTTTATGTCGACCCGCGGCGAAAACGTACCTCTTGCTTAGAGATGCACCAAAAGCACGTGTTAGGCTCGACATGTTCAATGAGACCTGGCTGAGTCGCAGAGGTTTTAGAGTGCTCTCGGAGTAGCCCATAGCTGCTTCCCCGTTCCTCGAGGACCAACCTATGTTGAACAGCGCCAAGGAAGCGCTGTGCAACTTGGTGTCCTCTGAAAGGCGAACCGACAGACCGCCGTTGATCCTCGAGCCAGCCGCAGCCCACTGGAGACCATCCGAGCAGGTTGCCTGATTGGTCAGGACGGCGCTAAGCAGGTCCGGACATCATCCACTTCGTTGGCCGGGAGTTCCCCGGCCTTGTCATCAACCGCTTTGGATGATTTGAGGAGGAACTCCACGTTCATCGCTGAGATGTGGCGGCAATCCTCAAGGCGTGGGCCTCGGGAGCCGTCAGGCGGCTCCGCACCATCGAGAGACGCTCGTCGACCAGCGAGAGAAACCTGCACGCTCGGGAGAGGGATTTCTGCACAAAGTAGCGGCCAAAGTGGCGGATGTCGCTGGCCGCATTAGGGTCTGGCAGTGCGGATAAGAGAAGGCAGGGTCGGGAGTGGAGTTGCAGACGGTTTCCCCCGAGACGAGGCTCGCGTTCCTTGCATGGATATTTCCTAGGGCAAGAGAGTTGAAGGACCAAACAAGTAAAGGGAGAAGAAGAGGAGCAAGGAGGGGTGTGGCTTCACATGTTGGAAGAGAGGGTGATGGATAACTAGGCATCATGGCGTTCTGCAAAAGATTATATGGAGGTCGGAAAGGTTTGAGCAAAGACAGAGACAATAGTAGTAAGATATAGACAGCTAAACGTATAACGAGTTGTAATTATCCTAATCTGTTTTGTGTATTCAAATTGTCTTAATCCTCATCCTTTACGACTCATCATGTACTTATCAGCTGAACCCTAACCAGTTTGAACTTTGGACTCTATTGTACAGTGCTAGATAATCACTAATTTTAATTTCCTGAAATTGATCAAGATCATGTCCTTTTTTGATCTTAATGATAACAGAGATAAGGAGTAGTTGTGGCACGGCACAAAATCCAACTCCTTAGTACTACTTCTCCTTGTAGTAATCCTTATCCGAGAGAAATTATCATTTGCTTGTTTTGTGGATCCAAATTGCACTAGTCCTTCCGGGATTTTTATGTTCCATGATGCACTTATCAGTTGAATCCTAGCGGGTTTGGATTTTGGGGACTCTAATTGTAGATTCCTGATTGATTGAAACAGTCGAGCATCAGGTGTCACGTATCTCAATACCATTCAATATATTGAGATCACGTTCTTGTTCAAATCCCGGGTGACGATATAGGCAAGGAGTCTAGGAAATTGAAGTGAGATTCAAATTTCAATTCGTTAGTACTACTGCTACATGTAATAATCCTTAATTGAGAGTAATTATCATTGATTTTTTGGCTTTCGTATATCGAAGTACTTATCAGTTGAGCCCTAATAGATTTAGCACTTTTGGGACTCCGTTCTAGATTCCCGAGACTTGAAACAGTCGAATGTGAGGTATTAATTGGATTAATTATCAGAGAAGTCTTGAACCTATTATATTTGTGCCAATTTAGTCCTAAATTTTTAATTTGACAAATTTAAGTCTTAAATCTATGACAATTTGCTCCCAATATAGTTCTTTTAGTCAATTTTAGTCGAAAATTGCTAACATTGATGCCAGCTGTCCTACATCACTTGACCAACATTGATGCGAATAATTTTTCAAAATTTAGATTTTTTTTTTGTATTTTATTTTTTTGCTACTATGACCGGCGAGGCCCCAGATGAGGGCTTGAAGGCCTCGCTCAAGTCTGGGCAAGGGCCGCTCACTTGAGGATTACCCTGGGCAAGGCCCAGTGCCCCTTGCTCGCCATAGTTGGAGAAAAAGGAAAGAAAAATGTAACATACGAAAAAAATCAAATTTTTCTTGAAACGTTATAAAAATGTCGATGTCAATGCGGATTGTACTAAGTAAAATAGTCGATCTATATTCAGCAATTTTTGTCAAATTGACCGAAAGGACTACATTGGCAAATCATTAAAATGTTTAGGATTAAATTTGCTAAATTAAAAAGTTGATGACTCAATTGACAACGAACGCAATAGGTTTAGGACTTTTGTAATAATCTCCCCGTATCCATTATTATATAAGCAAACCAGCTTTCTATACAAAATAATTGACAATGTATGAAATTTAATTTCATGAGATTCTTATGCATCACAGCATCCAATACCCAGCGTCTTAATGTGTGCACACTGATTTAATTAGACCCATCCTAATCGATCAAGTCAATAACTATCAAAAGTTTATTGAAACTAGTACGCCCCCGGCATGAAACCCTAAGTTATGACCATATACATTTGACTTTCGAATTGGTGTTAAAGTCATGCCCATTCCATTTATATTCAGACAACATTGGATTTGAGTTGACTTGGAGTTTCGAAATGGAGTTACGATCCACCGACGCTCTTGACTCCGGTTAGAGCACAAATCCACCGACGCCTCTTTTAAAATAATACTTAATCATCAATATTCAAGAAGACCATAATCCTTTATTGCCCACTGAAAACAAATAACAAGAATGAAAGAACATATGTAGCTAATTCGTCATCTCCACTTAGGAGAGCCCTTTTCCGTTGTCTTTACCTTTCGAATCGGAGCGGGACGGTTATATCAACCCGCTCGTGTAAGGCACGCCCGTTTGAGGCAGCCAGTCGTCCCCGAGCAAGAAGCTCGACGTCGTGAAGTTCGCCGCGTCCGTGGCGTTGATCATGTCGTACCCGGGCCACGTGACCCGGTTCGTTGTGTTCGACCCGGGCCCGGTGTTGTTATACTCCGCGTAGTAAAGAGTGCTCAGGCGAAGTCCCCGTCCCAAATTTGCCACCCGGCGGGATTTATCAGACTACCGATGAAGCTTTGCATGTACACTGTCCTCGAGTACTGCTTCCACGGCCTCCCCAGATACGTCTGCACAGAGGTATTGGTCGAGGCCAGGTCGTCGGCCGCCCGGATTGTGCAGTTGTGAATGGATGTGCCCGTGTTCTGGTTCACGTCCGTCCGCCCCTGGGCGGTGATCATGTTGGACTGGCCACTCATCGGGAGGCGGGGTAGAGGTTGCAATTCTGGAAGACGACAGCTGCGTTGCCAAAGATGAAGTCGACCGTGCCGTAGACGTCGCACTCCCGATAAAACTGCCTTAGCGTGTGCGTGTAGAGAGTGTCTTGGTACGCCTCGAAGCTGCAACTATAGAACACCGACAGGTCAGCTCCACTGCGGACAGCCACAGCCTGATGCTTCTCTGGACCGGCCGTGTTCCGAAAGGTCATGTTTACCGCCACGAAATTCGGTGCCACCACGGCTGCAATAGTGATAATGAATCCATGACATCAATCCCTATTGTTATAATGGGACTTGAAGATGAGACCGGACGAAAATCAATATGCAAAGTGCCGTCTTACCGAATGTAGCGGAGTTGAAACGTGGTCCACCCATCAACCACGCTCCGGTTGCCAGTAATCACTGTTTGGTTGATGCCATCTCCGATCATCATGAGATACTTCTTATTCTTGGCAATCGACACATACTCCTGGTAAACACCGGCGGTCACATATATCAAGAAGTATCCGCTTTTGCTGTTGGTATTGTTTGGAGCCGCCGCGACCGCGTCGTTGATGGATGTGAAGTTCCCAGTCCCGTCCTGGCTCACCACCACGATGTCGCTGACCAAGACAGAATCGTCTCCGCTCGACTGGAGGAGCGTCCTCCTCGTCACTGATTCATAAATTCCTCGTGTTCGACTCGACATTGTGAAAGACATGCGGCCATTCTGGAACGGCAGTTGCCTGCTCTTCGGCTGCCACGCGCCGCGCGCCCTTGCCCTTCTTCTTCTTCGGGACCCAACCCCTCGTGACGAGCGCAAGCGAGACGCTGTACAGCTTCGTGTCATTGGCAAGCGGCACAGAGAGGCCGTTCTTCACGCTCCACGCGGAGGCAGTCGTCTGGAGGCCATCGAGGCACGTCATCTGATTGGTCAAAATAGCACTAAGCACGGTCTGAACGTCGTCGGCCTTGAGAGTCGGGAGGGCCGAGCTCGTCCCGTTGACGACCTGGAAGGAACTGAGGAGGAAGTCGAGGTTGAGCGAGGCGAGGAAGCGGCAGTCCTCGAGGGCGCGGGCGGCAGAAACGGTGAGGGAGGCCTTCCGAGCAAGGTACTTGTCGACCAGGGCGAGGAACTTGGGGCCTGCGAGAGGGACTTGCGCACGGAGGAGCGGCCGTAGTAGTAGATGTCGCCGGTGGCGTTGTTCGGCAGGTTGGACCGGCAGACAGAAGGGTAAGGAGTGGACGTGCATATCGTCCCGGTCGAGACGAGGCTGGTCGAGGCAATGTCGGCAGCCGCGAAACCTAGAGATGCCAAGAATGGAAGAACGAGGAGGAGAGGTAAGAGCACGAAAATGGGCGAGCTTGAGCTTGCCATGGCTGGAAAAAAGAGATGGTTTTAGAGGGTTATGATGAATGGTGGATTAGGCTTAGTTTCGTTGGCTTTTATAGAGAGACAGACAGAGAGATGGTTATGTCTTCGGATTGCGATTGCTAGCTGGAAAATTTCTTGGAGTCAACTGGAACGGAATTCAGAGAAGAAGCGCGTCGATCTCGAGCTATTGCTTTCAATGCAGATTTCTAGGACACGAAGAAAGATAAAAGTCAAGTGGGGGGTGGGTGGGTCTTTGCTGATTCCTTATTTATTAGGGTTTTTACCTGTGTGTCCATTTTGGTTTTCCTCGGTCGTCGCAGATCTGATGGAGTTCTTTGTGTTGACGTCAACGTAAGCAGGAGATGTACAGCGTGTGATAAATTGCTCGGACTCAATATCATACCCAAGCTTACATCTATGTATTAGGTTTCGAGGAGTCGAATTTGGATACGAGAATTCAAAGGAAAGAGATGGAACCATCTTAGATCTTTCAAAAATCACATGTATGCATATTAATTTGTTGGCCCAGTTGCTTTGGTATGGGATAAATAATTCTTTTTATTGAAGATAAGGATTGAAATTCTCTTAAATTATAGCTAGCCACACATGTTCAAGTCGCCTAGACTACTTCGTTGACAATTTCATTTCACAAAGTGCCTGGCTAGGTGCATGTTGAAATGTCGACGGGAGCCTTAACGTTTCATCTCTAAGGGCAGTAAGAAATGAAATGATGACAGCGTAAATTTTGTTTGATCAAATTATTGTTGAGTCCAACATGTGGGGGCGTTAGGCGAAAGAAATTCCACATTGGCCGTGACTTAGTGGCTTAACTTTATGAGCAAAAGTGCATCTAGTTGGACATGTTAATGGGCTCCAGTTTGAGCTTCTGCCGTTGATCTCTCCAGTCAGAGGTATCGAATTTATAAAAGACCCATGATTTTTTCGGTAGATAAGGCTCAAAAATGTGTGGGTCAGGAAAGGAATCTTGAATGTGACTCCCTATCGAGGTATTGATTGATGTGTTATGACTTTCCACTAAACTCGATACGTGAGAGAGAGATTATTCATGTGCATCGTGCGAGTATTGTAACATAAAATAGAAAAATTCATGATTCACCTATAACTTGTTAGCTAAGATTTGATTATCTCTCTTTCAAACGAAGGTATCTACCAAATGCATCAAACTTCATGGGGCTCAACTTGCCTGTTCGCGACTCATTGATTGCAAGTGCTAATGAAGCCGGCAAAAAAGGACAAACAACTGGAGCCAATGAAGGCGAAGCCTCGCAAATCGCCAATTACATCACTCACCTAATCCATGAAAAATAATTAAAGCTGAGGTTTTGGAAGTACAAAATCTTGATTGAAGACATGTTGTCATGCACGAATTGAAGTCTTGAACTGGTAGATCGAGAGTGAATAAATTTTGAAATAATCTTAAAAAAATCATTAAATGCTCTCATCGTATTTTAAAAAATCCGCATTTTTCATCTGCCTTAACCAAAAAAATCCCATTTGCTATCATGCCATCCAAAATCTACAGCCAAACCCCTCGCGCACTCTCATTCCCATGCCCCGCACTCTCCCTCTACACACACTAGCATAGCACCATAACGATCGAGAGCCACACACTGTTGTGCAGCCGCCGCTCGACACCACAGCCCGACCGGGGACGTTGACGATAACGCGCTCCCCCTCGTTAGTCTAGCACTCCCTCCTGCATCCTGTTTCTCTGTCTACGGCGAGATCATTTGAGACTAGCGATGGCAGCTCGGTCTTGGCCCTTGGGCTCGCAAGGCTGCGTCGCAGCGGGACTCTACAATAGGCTCGTGAGCCTTGCAAGTTGTGCAGTGAAGATCGGGCAAGCCATGGCCGCCAAATCAAAGGTGTTTTGACCCCAAATCTTGCCTTGAGTGAATGCGGCACCATTGCTAGCATCAAATCTACGACCACTGCAGTGAAAGTAACGGTGCTCTATTAGCCATAAACTTGTTTGTGAAGAAAACTGGTTTAGAAGCAGATTTTTTTAGAAACAAATTTTTGGGTGTCAAGGGCACCGTTAGATTTTCCTTTTAAGGAATTAATGGCGTCGTGCATCTAATGATTTATTAGATATCGAAAGAGAAGATCTTGAATACTATTCGAAATTCCAAAAATTACCTGGGGCGCGTTATGCTAGCAACCACCCCTCGAGAATACTCAAAGGGTAAGTAAAGACGAAAAATCATTGCAATTTTTTTCAAATTTTTATTGAATAATGGAAGAGTGGATTCGTTAAGATCTTTTGGTGCAGACGGTCATTAGATTTGTCTGCAATGGAGTGCACAAATCGAAAACGGTGAGAGATCTACAATTCGCGTTAACCATAAAAAGAATGGTGCGGAGTTTGAACAAAAGTTTGTTAACAAGTTTCGAGAACCCACAGGAACTAATGTACTAAAAAAAATATTAAATAGTGCTATTTAGGAACTGTTAAATTTTTTTGAATCTGTTTTTGAAATTTAAATTTATTATTTTGAAATACAAGTGACATCATTAAAATTGTATCCTTCCATTTTCAGAATTTCTAAACAGTGTATATTTCCAATTTTAGGTAATCCTATTAGTGACCTCAGAATCACTTGTTGACAAGACCCTTTACTAAAGCAACAATAACAACGTTTTGTAAAGTTCGCAATTTTAGAAATACATCTCAAATTATTAACACTAGGTTTGTGAACTTGTAAGCAACAACAGTACACTCAAACAAACTCACAAGTTTGTGAAGTTTGGTCTTTGCTAAACACAAACTTTACAACATCGGCATTGTGCAAGAGTTATGTTCTTTCGGAAAGAGTAAATGGAAATTTCACAAACTCGACATAGCAATACCATTTGTTTTTTTATGGGATGCAAGATGTGATTCCGGGAGCATCTAGGAAATTCTTATTGTCCTATTGAATCGTTCGTTTAGGGTAGTTCGAGTTGGAGGTCATTATCGCTTGTCAGTCAATATGGGCTGTGAGCATTCTATCGTTGCGACCAGAAAACCGCGAGCCTCGGGTTGTATTCGTCCACTATGGGCTTGTGTTCGCTAATTAATTTCTAGCCCCACTATCTAGTCTTAGCATGCAAAGCAAAGTGAAACTCCACATAGACTTGAAGTGAAATTGTAGACACGGCATTATATTCCAAGGAAAACTACAGGCAATATCGTTTGGGAGGGGGGAACCGAACGTTGTGGTCGCGTGACACGATCACAGGAGCCCATGTCGATCGATTTGTGCGGGTTTCTTCTGGTGCAATCGCATGTGGGGGGTCAAACAAGGTGCTATCGTAGTGCTCATGCCTGTGGGATCTCTCCTGGTCTAGGGATGAGGGGGATGTTTTCATGTGTCTGGGGGTTTGCGCATCTAAGGTGGACTTACTCGTCGGTAAAAATGCTACTAATTTTGTCTCGGAAAGATCGGTTTTTAATAATACCCTCTTGCGATGTTTAGCTAATTGACCCAGACATTGCATTGCAATGTTAAGGAAAAAAAAAAAACCGAGAGACGGGTAAATTTACCTCGTAGCAATAAATTACGTAGGTCCGATAAATTAACACGTGATGAGCTGGCTCATATTAGAAAATTACATGTGATTTTTCACAAAAACACTAACTCATCCTCCTCTTTCACTTTCGTCCTCCTAGACCAGCCCATCGCCTGCATCTCTACAACCATCACAGCCATTGATTCCCCAACCCCAAATCTCGTAGTAATTATCCACATTTCCACCGTAAAAGTTAACAAAAAAGTTATAAACCTATTACAATTGTATCAATTCAATCCTAAACCTTTTTTAGCCGATTTAGTTCTAAGCCTTTTGTAATTATGACAACTCAGTCAATCTTTTGAATTTTGGCCGGCCGAGTGACCTGATATTTTAATAATTTTTGAATTTTTTAAATTATTTTTTTTCCTTTTCCATTTTCCCTTTCCCCAACCCTTCTCCTTGTTCAACCTCCAGCTGATCATCGAACCTTGGCGACTAGCTAGAGGATGACCGAGGAGGCTCTTGCCGACCTTGCCATAGTCGGGTGAGGATGGCTGAGCCTCTCCCAACAACGTGAGGTTGAGTCTCACCATGGCTAGGCGAGGCCTGGCCTTGCCAAATCTGGGAAGGCTTGGCCTCACCTGGCTATGGAGAGGCCGGCAAGAGCCTTACTGGTCATCCTCTGGTTGGTCGCCGGCAATTAGCTCGATGTAGAATAGGGAAAGGGAAGGGAGGGAAAGGAAAAGGAAACAAATAAAAAAAAAAAGTCAAAAAATTAGGTTATCGGCCTACCAAAATTCACCGAATGAACTAAATTGGCACAATTGCAAAAGGTTTAGGACTGAATTGGCAAAAAAAAAAGTTTATGACTGAATTAGCATAATTACAATAGGTTTAGGACTTTTTCCAGTAATTTCCCCATTTTCTACTATGATTTTCACTTTACAGTGCAACAACATTTATTTCCGAATCCATAGAGCGACAATTAACAGTGCTTTCTCATGTTATCAATTAATTATTATCGTATATGATTCTAAACTTAAAACATCGGTTTAGAGATTGATTATAAAGTACGTGGCAATACTCTTTATGGATGCCATATAAATGAAACGTTCAAGCTATTCAATCACGGGGTTCATGGAATCTCTTAGACCAAATTTTTTGTGACCTCGAAATCATTCTTAATCCTTTGTCAACATACTTATGCGTGTTCTTCAATCCTATTAACCTCCCCTACGTGCTACAAGTTGGTGGAGCTAGCCAGAATGCCTAATTAACAGTGCTTTCCTCGTGTTATCAACTAATTATTAGAGAATTGAGTTATAAAGTAATGTGGCAATATTCTTTATGGATATAATATAAACGAAACGTTCAAGTTAATCCAACTAAGGGTCAAAAGTTGATGGAATCTCCTAGACCAAATTTTTGTGACCTCGAAATCATTCTTAATCATTTGTCAACCATACTTACCCTTCTTCAATCCCTAACACGCTACAAGTTGGTGGAAGCTGGCCAGAATGGCAACTTAAGGGTTTCATTGGCGTATGAAGCAAGTTGGAAACCCGGAAGTTCAACACGGAAACATGTGCAGCAAAAGAGACGAAGATTCCTTGAACAAGACAAAATTATTGCAAAAGGTAAGAATAACAAGCAGGTCCTTGATCCTTACTGTTTCGGTTGACCCAGAGCGTTTTCAAATGCAAATTGCATCGACAAATAGAGAGAAGAAAAGAAAATATAACGGGAGTTCCAAGACTATTATACTGCCTCAGAAAGTCAAAGTCGTATGCATTTATATCTCCGTGACTCAAAGTTCGATTTCAAACACGTAAGAAGGTAAAAGTTAGGCGCAAATTATATATTATATGTAATGAAAGTCGATATCTTTGAGCTTGGCCTATTGAATAGAGACTTGAAACGGTTGTCGAGGTTTCTTTGATTAGGTGGCCTCGGTGCCGGTCCAAGCATAAACCACCGACTCCTCTTAATTTCAGTGTCTTGACTAAAATAAATCGATTTAATCCTAATATGTCTCATCTATATATGTTTTTCTTAGTTTCCTTCTATGGGAGGGTCATGATTGTCAGGGATGACGAAAATTTGTTCAATCGGATGCCTCGTCCCTCTACCTTTAATATTACCATGGTCTTCATCAACATGTGATCAAAATTAGTTCCTCTAAGCTAACATGACAAGATTTTTGGTAATCCTAGATCTGTAACTTTCCTGACTATGGTATGAATCATCGAAAGAGGGATGTCGGTATACTTGACGTAAATCCACCACTTCACAGTCATTTGGGCTTACTCTAAACGAATAGAATCTGATCTATCTTTATTTTACGGTTTTTTTTTATATAATTGATTCATTCATTTCTTTTTGGCCCCCAAAATAGCAGATTCATTGAAATCATGCCAATTCCACTTGTTCTTGGATTTCCTGCTCGTCTCCAAGACAGATCCGACGCGCTTGAAGCATCGTTTGACTTTTCTTGGCGGGACATTGAACTCTTCTCTGGCTGAAAACTTTGAACATCCTTTCGATCCAATCTCAAGAGTATGCATAGATCCAAAAGCTACCAACCACCGATCATCTAGAAATAGGTCACTACCTCCAACCTCCATGTCACCCATGCGAGACCTTTGAACATCTTTTTCTAATTCAATTCCGACATGGCATTAGGCAAATTTGATCAAATCGATGTCATGGAATTTAATGAAAGATTCATGCAAAAATCTGACGTGGAACGCGATAAGCTTAAAAATACCATTTTGATTTAATTTCATCTTTAAGGTCATTAGAAGTAGAGATTACTATCTTAGATGTTGCGGAAACAAGGGGTCGAATATAAATAGATAAAATAAGAAAATAAATCGAATACCAGATGCCTTACCAAAAAAAAAAAAAATTCGAACACCAGATATATGTGGTTCGGGTCGTAGAGATATACGTCAACGGTAATAGTAACAACGAATTTCACTATAGATCAAGTGATATAAAGAGATTATAAACTACAACTTGAGTAACTTAAACACTCTTAGTGTTTTTCAATTTCATTATATCTGATAACGTACATATTGTTTATCCTCATCATTTTTCCACGAAAGAATTATACATAAATTTTTATTACGAGAATTCTCGATTAGAATACAACTTCATGAATGTAATTCGAGGAGTGAAACTTCACTCGGATGAACGCCCGAAGACCACGCTGTCAAGCACTCGGCGCTTCTGGAAAGGAACGAAAGCCCACGCTCCTCTATTTCGTCGGACTCATGAGCATGTACTTTTTGTCAAACTCCTTGGACGACACCGACGAAATAAGGAAACTCCAAGTGCCGAATCCCCAATTGATTCAGTTCGCAAATTCCACAATATTGACTTTTCCTTTTGTGTCTTTTTCTTCACCAAGTTCAACTCCAAAGTCAGAACAGAGTGTGTGAATTCCGAAACTTGGTCTTGCATTTTTTTTTTCTCTCTTTATTTATTTATTTTCGAAATTCAAATTGTAGCTTTCGTACTCAAACTCGAGAACTTTCTAACATTAGGGATCATACAGTTTTTCTAATTAGATTATGGGATCTAGAGAATATTTAAGAGATTTAGTTTACTTTCTCGAACAAACCGTCTATTATTTTTTATGAGATAAATCTTAGGTTTTTTTGGCTTTTTCTTTGGGCGGCACTCTTTTTCTTAATAGTACCTTTATAAATTGATAAAAGGGAAAAATGAACATAAATGGCCCATGAACTTTGACCCAATGTGCATGTCGTCCATGGCTTTAATTTGTTCAATGTGGTCCCCCTGAATTTTAGCCTAATTGTGCTTATGTTCGTCAGTCCTGAGCTTTTAATCTGTTAAACCTTTGTCCCTGAATTTTAGGTCAGTGTGCAAATGTTGTGCGCTCAATATTTAATGGTTCGATTCGTGTGAGTCTCTAACTCAACTTAGTGAAAGACTATATTGAACATCTTTCGGTTTATTTCGGTGACTACATTGAATATATACAAAAAGTCCATGGACCTATTAATAAATTAAAGGTCCAAGGACCACATTGAATATTAGGCTAAAGTTCACGAACCGCGTTAAATAAATTAGAAGTTTAGAACCAATGACATATTTGGTCAAATTTAGGGAATCCTTTTGTGTCATTATCCCTCGATAGAATGAAGAGTGCTTTCTCCGAATTGCGCATTGTGCGCCGAGATGCGGGTTTTGCGAGTGACTCGTGTTGATAACAAATGGTTGTGTTACCCTTTGTGCTTACGGAGATCGAACTTCTCGGCTTTGGGACAACCTGGATCTCGCCGATATACTAAGATTGGAGTGTAAGGCTGCTTTGTTATTGTCGCCGCTGTTGACCATGTGTACTTCAAACACGTTGGAGGTCGACGAAAGCCCGAGCATAATGTCATCTCGGTTTTGAAGATCTTGGCTCAAAAGAGAGAACTAGATTGAGGAAACGAGTAGCGCCAAGGGGGGGGGGGGGGGATGGGGGGATGGTAGGGATTACCCTCGCGGCCAACCGGTGTGATGTAAGCTTGCCGGCGGTGTGAACATCAGGTCTGAAGTTTCCCAGGACGAAGACAACCGTGGCCGGAGAGCGGATTACATAGAAAAAACTTGCTGGAATAACTACAATGGTACGATAGTTGTGGGGGGCTAGGTGCGATCGTGACGACTATTGACTTTGTGTTTGCTCGGAGGCGTGATGCGTACGTACTACAAATGTGATGATTGTCGTGTCCGAGATGTTTGTAGAGATAACAAGTAGGATCATTACTAAGGCTCCATTAGTAGTGCGAAAACAAACTTCCAAAGAAATATTTTCCCGACCTTAGTCCATGAAATTAATGGGTCAAGAAAATATTTTCAACCTATAGAAAAATATTTTCAAGTGGAGAAATAATTTTCCCTTTTTCAAAAAAAGAAAACATTTTTCCGCATCTTTGTTTTCATCCGCTCCCTCAAATTCATTTTATTTATTTTCCAAGAAAAATTGAAAATTTTCTTTATTTTATGTCTTTCTCTTTTCCCTTTTTCTTTTTTTTATTTATTTTTTCCCCTTCTTATTCAGCCCGCAGGCCGATGAACTCGCTTGGGGCCAGTCGTCCATGCTGTCGACTATCCGAAGAAGAAGGGAAAAGGAAAAAAATATATAAAAATAAGCAAAAAAAAAGAAATAGAAGAAACATAGATATAAAGAAATAAGAAGGTAAATAAAATAAAAATGATTAAAGGAGTGCATGGAGGAAAATCAATGTCAGTTTTGGAAAAAAATATTTGCGGTGCTTTCGAGTTAGGCACGTGGCGTCCCATGG
>JAGVVM010000389.1:0-15319 GCA_019149425.1 Psidium friedrichsthalianum | reverse complement strand
GGAGAGTTTCTCTTGCCTCTCTTTCCTCTTGTCTGTATGCGCTGGTCTCCCCCCCTGGCGGGCCCCCCGGTGGTGGTGCAACGTCTTCTCCTTTTTAAGGGTTACTAGGTCATTGGAGCAAAAGGGAAAAAGAAGCAGTTCCTAGATGAAGACCAGAAACTAGAAAGGGCACCGATCAGTTTAAAGTTTAAACTGTAATCAAAACAAGAAAGACGAAGAGCGTCATGGATTTGAAGCTCATCCCAGAGTGCAGCCTTAGAGGTGTGAAGACGAGAGTACAAGGTAGAAAGATTGATTGAACGGGAAAAAAACCCTAAGACGGGAAGGTTGAGAAGTCCAATGGTAAGATTGAACATGTGAATCATGAATAGGAAAGACTTCGGTTGGATGACGAGGGAAAACTTTAGAATAAGCCTTCGGAATCAAAAAAATAGTTGTAAAGAGCAGGACCTAAGACGAAGGAATCATTACCATCGTCATTCAGAAGAGAGAAGTAGTAGCGATCGTCCAAATCATCAGACATCATGAACTCGAAAAAACGACTAAGAGCTGCTGCAAAAGAAGAGGTGGAAACTTGAGACGCCATTAGGATGAAAACAGAGGATTAATGTAGGAGTTGAATAGAGTGCAAACGGAGGAAGAAGAAAGAAGAAGAACAGACAAACATGAGTGATTTGAAAGAAGACAAAACTTGATTTGTGGGGACAAAAGACTTTATAGCCGGTACAAAAAACTGAGATGAACTAGATTGGAAACGACATGAAAGGTGCCGTTTGGGGACTCGAAAGGTGCCGTTTGGCGACAAAAAGATACGGGACGATGAATCATTTGTTAAAAGAATTAAAGAAAAAGCTGTTTCCTAACAGTTCGGTATGTTGGAAACGACATTGTATAGAAAGACTTCATTAGTAGATCTCCAAATGCAGTAGAAACAAAATGACATACCGAATGGCACAATGGTGCTTTGTATTCGGGAAGATTGAAAGAAAGTACAGAGAGATACCGAATGGAGATGAGTGTGCAGTAATGCGTTGTGTCGTCGAGTATTGAGATATAAGATAGTGTGTATTCGGTAAGTCTCGAGCATGTGATATGAATATTGTGTTTCGAAATTCGAGAGATATATTCAGGAAGGTTGAAAGAAAGTACAGAAAGATACCGAATGGAGGATGCAGTGTGCGTGTATTCGGTAGTCTCGAGCATGTGATATGAATATTGTGTCCCGAAATTCGAGATACATGGAACAAAAATCATGGGCGCGAATAGGTTTTGGAAGTTAAGGGATGATATTAAAAAAGAACTCAACTGATCACGCGGTTACAAGTGAAATCGGAAATGCTCAAATTTCTGTGGGCCAGTTGTGAAAATCGTGGGATGAGAAGAGACAAGCAGAGGCGCTAAAATTCAAAAGTTTGAAATCAGAAAGTAATCGCTCATTCAGTTAGAAACGCGAGAAGAATAAGTACCCGAGAAGGAAGAAAAGCAGACACCACCGCAACACAAACCAGAAAAGTTACTTCGTTTCCTTAGAAATGTTTTAACTGTTCTCGTAGTATAGTTCCCCTGCACTTTTAATTTCCTGTACTTTCAGATCCCAGCAATTTACTTCTCGTTCACAGCAAGTATGAGTATTGTAATAGTAGATTGTCTAACTTTTGAAGTCTCTCCCCCAACCATCGCCCAATCTACATTGTTCATCCGTTTCTTCGAAAAAACAAAACCACGAACCCGCACTAATAAAAACCGAATGACAAATTTCGGTGAAAGATATTCTCGATACGAATCGCGCGAACACTAACCAATTATCCTTCTGTTTAGATATCATAGTCAACTTTGCAAGTCTTCCTTTTGTATTTCCTGGTCACGCTCGTGGAGTCCAGAAGTCAATAGTCCAAGATAAAGGGAATTGAAGTTTCCCCCTTTTGCACTGAGACCACGGTTTGGCAATTTCCTGTCCATGTCAGCCTCAATTAAAGATTCTTATTTAATATCTTTGTATGTTTATTTCCTATTTAATAGGTCTTTGAGATTAGCTCTGTTCTCTGTATATATAGGTAAAAGTATAGCCTTGTAAAAGTAGATGAAAATCATGAAAATACAGAAGAATTTTTTCCTCCAAAGTTCCTTGTTTCTTAACATTTCCAATATCTTCACGTTTGACTTTTGTTGGCAGATTCCTTTGGTCTCTAGCAAGTCAACAATCCATGTTCAACAAGAGGAGTGATGGTCCAGACAACAGTAGTCCGCCTGTTAGCCATGAGTCCTTCATCCGAAATGGTCCAAAAGTTGGTAGCTTGGTCGACAAGTTTTGCGCAAATTCAAACTTGGAAAGGTAAATTTCTCAAAGATATCTTTGGTATAATTTCTGATCTTTGATTGATTGATCTTTTTAGATATCTTGCCTATTTTGAGTGATTTGATATTTATCACAAGATATAAACTTTTGATCGGAAAATTAAAACTTTTGGCCATATCTTTCAAAATTGAAAGATCTAATCCAAATTAGGGAATTTTTTCCTAAAAAGGCAATGTATTTCCTAAACTGAATAAGTCCTATCCGTAATTATTCGGACACGATCTTCTAGTTTAGTGAAAAATGGGAAATTAGTTGATCCAATATATGATTAGGAAAGCAATTTTTTTTTTCGAAAATCAATGGGATATTTGATGATTTGGTCTTGATTGATTGCTTTCTTGCTTCATTTGGAATTTCGAATCCCTAATATCCATATCTTGATTTGTTTTCCCTATAATTTGAAAGTCCAAAAATTTAGCAAGATATAATTTCTTAGAAGCCTTATCTAATTAGATTTTAGGAAGATAAGTTTTCTAAAAGCCTTGTATCATTAAATTATTTGGAATAAATCAAGACATTCAAATCGTTTGGTGGGTATCCTTAATTGCTGAAAATTCATGTAGAAAACACGCACAAAAAATTTATTGCATCATATTTCATATAGTTTAGATTCATATTTTAACACGCCATACCCTGCATGTCTCATGTTCACATATCATGCTTGCACATCATCATTTTTTTTTTCGCATATTGCATATTTTTGCATGCCATGTTGCATTATATATAGGTTAGGTGCAATTTATGTTTTGCATATCATATTTGCACTTGTCATTCGTATACTAGATGTTTGTATATTATACTTTGCCATATCATATTTGCATATTTGGTTTGCAATATCATCACTTTGCCATGTCAATTTTGCCTCACAGTTCATATATCGCATGTCATATTCCACTTGGCATTTTGGTATGTCTATTATACCTCATATGATACAATGTCATTTGCATGTGTTTTGCATTCATATGTAGTGTCTAATGTTTGGTCAATTTTTGTTTACGTCAGTTAGTATAGATGTTGTTAGTCATAAGTCTAACAAATGCATGATAATTGCCATGATATTCGTAGTTAGAACACATTTGTTTTGCATGTTATAATGTGAAGCCATCTTTGCATGTCTTTTATTAATTAGAACTTTGCATATAGGATAGAATTGCATAATTTTGCATGTATTGCATGGCATTTTTCACTTGAGCATATCATCTTGTCATTTAGGTAGAATTCATTGTCATTCACGTCATTCATGCATACATCTAAGCAAAAGAGAAACCCAAAAATCACTCTTTTTGAACGTGAAGTGAAATCCAATTCAAGCTGAGTTGCCAAACTTAGGATTTTTCATGAAATTTAAGGTATCGAAAGAGCATTAACTTTCCAATTAAGGAACAAATCCCTAAAACTCAAAACCTTGGTTCGTGAAATAACGTAGTTCTCCCGGTATTTTATTTAGATTCCTAATCAACTACTAAAAATGATTAGTGGTGACTTCAAATTTAAAATCATTTGAACAATAAACCAAAGTTGCGATTTAGTAGGGGAGGGGTTTGAGAGTTCGTATTAGGTTAGTCATCTAATTAGCCTAATATTTAATTAACCTAAGGAGTTCCTTGATTTTAGGTTGCAACAAAGTGTCATAACTTTTGTATAGTTAATCACTTAAGTGTCATAATTTGTTCCTAGATCACTTGAGTGTATGGCTATCAAAAAGCATTTACTGAGTAACATAACTTTCAATCAATCACTTACATGCCACAACCTTTTAAAATGTTCATCCCAGTGCCTAGAAGCCCAACATGGCATATTTGGTATTATTCTCTTAAAAGTTATGGCACTCAAGTGATTAATTGAAAAATTAATGACATCAAGTAATAAAAAAAGTTATGTCACTCAAGTGAGCGATGTACAAATGTTATTGTGCACCTCAATTGATCAAAACAAAAGTTATGTCACTCAAGTGGGATGTACAAATGTTGTGTGCTCAAGTGATCAAAACCAAAAGTATGAAACTCAAAGGGAACAGTCTATGAAAGTTATGAACTATGGTGTTCTTTTGGCTAGTAACATACACGATAGATAGGATAGGATAAGAAATCCAGAGATGCGATCATATCTTATTTGCCGTTTGGTGAACTACGGATTTAAAATCGGATATCTTGATATCCTATCAGATCTATTATTTAGTAGAACTTGATATTAATATAACGATTCTTGACTTATACCATCCATAAGCTCTTCTCCGGTGCCAATCAGATAAGAGCTTAAAGGAATGGCCGCCTAGGAGCTGCCGTGATGGGGATGAGAGGGGGTGGCTTATGTGTTTAATTTATGGTGTTATTGATAAAAGAAATCCTAACTGGCTCTAACCCACCCTCTCCCTAAGATAAATTTATCACCCCTATATCCCCTTTAACCTCTCTTGGGAAACACCATCAAACACAGGATATGAAAAATATATTTTATTTGATTTTTATCCACACAACCAAACACAGCCAAAAGCCAAAAAAAAACATGGATGCAATGAGATGATGTATGCATGGCCTACATATTGCACCTAAAGCAGACATGGTTATGTATTGATTATGAATTCTTATCATTGTAATTAGTACCTGTTATATCTACTAATCATTTCACTATTTCCTTGTTTAATTAATATTATGGATGTAATATCCAATCCTAAAACACTATGATTGAGATATGCATGGAAGCAATGCATGACATGAAGAACCTAGCTAAATGACATGCGACAAACTAAATTATCATGGATGATCATTAAAGTACTTGCAAATAACTTAGTATAAACTCCTAAATGACTAATGACATGTAATTTACTCTAAGCTAATTAAGATTATAAGTGAACAGAATTCATGCAAGTTATCATACCATGGCTGAAACATACATATATCACACACAACATAACCAAATCTTTATGAAATACATAATCACCTATTAATCAGCATGAACCTAAGTGCAATCCATATGAAATATTAATGCTTTCTTTTGATTTATTTACTAATTAAAGCTAAGCAAAACCAAAAATCAACCTATTCTTACAAGATGATCGAATGCATAAACAAAGAACACACCAAAAGTCCTTATGATATGTAAACTAAACTAACATGTATAAAAAACAAAACACAAACTATGTTACTACAGTGTACTATAAATGCAACCTAAGTCCAATATGCAAGAGAGAGAGTATCAAGAGCCTTCATGAATATGCAATGATTTTTCAAGAAACATTATGTTGTATCAAGATATACTCACAAAATTAATTCATAGCATATAATGCTATTTGAGGATCATCAATATTCATTATAGATGTAGACTAATCACTAGTTATAATGCTGCAATGCCAATCATAACATTCATGATTAATCGAAACTTAACTCTAGGTTGTAGATGCAATGCACTATCTACAATGCATGAACAATATGATTGAGGGTACATTTTGACTGAAAGATCTGATGCCCCAATATACAATATAGCTTTGTAATGTATGACCTTAGGAATTAAATTAACCTAATATATGACAACTATATGTTACATGACATAAATTAAGGCCAAGGCATCAAATGTTATTCTACCACATATTGCACTCATTCTACCTCGGTTAGAGCTACCACCAAGAAGGACACTTGGGGAGCTAACGATAGGGAGGGACAACCACCAAAAAGGGACACCTGTGAGAAGGCAACGTCTGTATGAGGGAGGGAGGGGGCTGGTAAAAACCACAAGCACATTCGACGTTGAAAATTTTGAAGACGTTTGGACAAGTGTTGTTGGTCATGGTAAGGATTTGCTAGACACGAAGAGAAGTTATTGAACGCCAGACACAACACCGAAAAAACAAGTGGGCAACAATTCGAGAGATGAAGATGCCAAACAAGATATCAATGGATGCCTGACTAGAGCTTTCAATGTAAGTCAGAAGAGGTCACGGTGGTTTTAGTGTTGAAGTGACAAGTAAATGGAGATGCGAGTGGACACCAAGGACACCTAGAGTAATAACATATCTATGGCAATACACAAAGAGCTTGCGATAGTGGCAATCACCAATGAGGTGAGGGATGCCTAGAGGATGCTAGATTCAGGCATAAGTGTTAGCAACAGCAGCACAAGCATCGGAATATCTACACATGAGTCCTAGGCCTAATCTTAATGGACCCAAGCCCAACCTCGATGAACTGAGGCTCAGGCACCCCAAGCCACCCTCGATGTAGTTCGGCCCAAGTGCGATGCCGAGCCTAACCTCAATAGATATGGGCTTGAGTGCCAAGGACCCAAACACTAGCTTCGGGGCCTCGAACCTAACCTCAATGGACTCAAACCTGAGTGCGGGGTCTTAGGCCTAGGCTTTATGGACTTGAGCCCAGCTTCAATGTGTGACATCCATGATCTAGCTTAGATGAAATTAGTAAATATTGTTTAAGAGAGAATGTAGACTAACCATTAAAATTAAGAAATGTAATAGGATGGCCTAAAAATGAGTGGGAGCGAGATGGACCAGAACAAAAGTCGCTGATCCTACTTGGCCAAGGCCAGACATATCTAACTAGCACTAGATAGTGTTGGACTAACGACCAAGAAGGGCTAGTCGTGCTTAGCCAATGCATGCTGCTCTGACCAGCAAGGGCAGCGCAAGGCCACCTACTCCGGTCGATGCGGATCGCCCGATCATGTCACTAGAGCTTCGGTCTTCATTCTAATGTCTTGTAATTATTAGTCTTAGTCAAAAAGTAGGTCAATAGTGAGTTAATTTGGATAAGAATACACAAGTCAATGGCAATTCAACAGGTAATAAGTAAGTCAATTTTTTAATAGATAAGGATGCACAAGTCAATGGTAAGTCAATAGTAATAGTAAGTCAATTAGATAATATCAATGTCATTTTCAAGTATTTAATGAAAAGGATAATGATTATTTATAACCATACAAGTGGACCAATCAGGTGAGGATACATAGCTACTTCGGAAACCTATAGTTAATAGCCTAAACATGTGGACCAATCAAATGCTAATAAGTGCCTAGTCTATAAACCTAAGAGAGACAGGCATTTATGTGGACCAATCAAATATCGATAAGTGGCTAGTCTAGAAATCTAAGAGGGATAGACTTTTAGGTGGAGCAATGAGATTAAGACACCAAGATAAGGTCATTAATGAAGTCGCTTGTAAGAAAAGTTGGAAGGCTACTATAAATAGAGGTTTAGTTTCTTCAATTCCTTCATCCACCAATCCTCTCCCCCTCTTCCTCGCGGGCTCCCTCTCTATTATGCCTCTCTCTTACACCAACTCCCTCATGCCTAACCCTCATCCCTCACGTCTTCTTGCTTGCTCGGCGGTGATCTCGCTTATTCCTCAGGGCTTCTCATGTAGTTCTATGTCAAGAAGATAGAAGAATTACTAGTTTTGAAATAAGGATGTTAATTTAATGTTTGTTGAAGTGGATGCATGGTTATTTCTTATGAATGAAATGAAATGAAATGCATGCCGAAACATGTATTCAAACTCACTAAAGGGAGATTGAGGAAACAAGTCATTCTTATGTCTATAAGTATTTGTGCATGTGGCATAAGACAAATCTTAGAATGTATGCATGGTATGATAATCTTAATCAAAGATAATGAATGGATCATACGCGTGCAAGTATGTGAATGCCATTAAAAGACGATGTTCGCCATCATTTAGTAAGAAAAAAGCAACGATGTAGAGGCTCGGGGGTAGATGACTTATTTTATCAACCGTTGCTCGTGATAACAAATTCATGTGCCATCATTCGCTAAAAGTTTTACTTGAGGCGATAGCGTAAACGTCGTTTACTTAATGATATGAAGTAAAAGTGCCATCGTACACATACAGTGACAATGTTACCCGACACCGGAAGTCCCTATATGAGGGAGAGGATGCCCAAAAGTGACAAGAAAAGAACATCTATTGCATTTATTAAGTTATGTCTGACATTATGATTAATGTTGTATATGGTTACTTCGAGTAACGAAAGGCTCAAGGAAATGAAAGCTCAACTGTGAAAGGAAGAGTTTGCTACACCTGTTAAGTTATGATTGACAATATGATTAATGACGTACATGATGAATTTTGAGTAATAAATCACAGGATAACTTTGTGGTTCACGACATCAAGTGTTATACTTCTACTCTATTTTGGAACTAGTGCTTTTCCTGTTAGGTTATGTGTTCATCCCTTATTTTTCAAAGAACTAGCGATGGCTCAGTTGGTCCCACGCATCGACATGGTTACAGGTGTGGACTATCAGGGACAGGACATAGTACGCGTGAGTTCTAGTCACCTATATGTAGATAAGCTATCACAGATTCCCAGCTGGGAGGAAGTTATCTTAGAAACCATAGTATATGTGGGTGCAATGATAAGGGCCCGGAAGTCTAGGTTTAGTATGATTTAGTTTGATGGTAATGGTCATCATATTCCTCTTCCCTAAATCTTTATCAGATATACTTTCATGGCAAAGGATGTGTTTTGTGATGCTATATATTAAATAAAAAGGGTATGTTTGATGACGTAGTTTATTGCTAATGTTTTGGTTACGCCTTCTCTATTTGCTAATGTTATAGGAAATAAAAAATTAAGAAGTCAGAGAATTGTCCTAGGTCATCACATCCCCACATTGGGTGGCATCAGAGCAAAGGTTATAGGTTGGAGTGATAAAGTGTGATGGGAGTGTATCAGTCTTAAGAAATATCTTGATCCCAATCCACCTAGGTAACTAGCTAGATGCATAGGGTAAGTTATAGGAGTATAACAAGTTATCTGTATATGAATGTTTAATGGTTTTTTTTTATGTAGACTGCTAGAAATTATACTACAAGAGTATAGTGGCCTTGTTATTTTGCAGTCTAAGCTTGAATGCCTATAGAGAAAAAGGTAACGTTTTTCCTTGCTACTAGGGAATGAAAGGGTCCAAAGGTTACCATGGTTCAATCCTCCAAAATGCATTTGTAAATGAAAGGATGATAGTAAAAGTAATTATGCTTAAGATTAGAAAGAGTGTTTATGCTAATCACTGGTGACTGTTTCAGTTATTGTTACTTTTACACCAAAGCATGAGTGTCAGAAGAGAGAACTCTAAGGTAAAGACTAGGCACGACACCTAAATTGAGGGAATCATTCAGATACTCCCTAATATCGGGAACCTAAGGGAACAACAAGCCCAAGCTCAACAACATGCTACTCCAAATGCAGAAAATGGAAATCAAAATGATGAACATCACTTGCAGGGGCAAGAAATCTAGAAGAAGTAGAATCCTCGATTGAGGAGCTTGAGAAAATCTTTGCCCTACTAAGATATGATAATCTTGACAGAATTGCTCTAGTAGAATACCAACTCCAAGAAAACGCCACCTACTGGTGGAAGGCCATAAAGGGAACTATATTCCTACCTGGTGCTAAACTAACCTAGAATGCTTTTGTTAGGGCATTCCTTGGAAAATATATCTCTGATTGTGCACGTGATGAAAAGGTAATGTAATTTATGTAGCTAAAATAGGGTAACTTGACAATAGATCAGTACGAGGCAAAATTCGCCTGATTATCAAGCTTTACCCCTAGATTGGTGGAGGAGCCTAAAGACCAAGTGAAAAGGTTTAGAGAAAGACTGAGGCCTATCATTAGGAGCTAGCCGGTGCCCCTAAACTTGAAAGATTGCAACAAGCTGTATGAAAGAGCACATCTAGTGGAAAAAGATATTATGGAACGATCTCAAACGATCGTGCCACAAGGAAGGCACATGTCACATCTTGACCTCCGTTATGATAAGAAGAAGAAACAACCATTGACAAGGGTACTAATAGAGGTCTCAAGGGATCAATCAAACGTTCGACGATGGTGTGCATATTTTGTGGGAAACTACATGGAAATGAGCCATGTATAACTTGTGTTGCGACCCTTCTGAGCAAAGATAGATGGAGGGTTTAATGATGATTGTTGAAATTCTGTGGATCCAACGCAATCCGCGGAATTGGCTCGAACTCTTCTAAGTCCTCACCTTGCACGACGGCAGGATTTTAAGAATCCAGTTCGACCTTTTCGTGTAGTTGGGTGACATATGCATAGGTGTACGTGCTTTCGAAATCACCACTAATCTTTGAGGAATGTAGCTCAGAAACCTCATTGGGCGGTGGAAGGAACCGTACCACTTTAGCAGAATCAGAAATTTGAGTTTGGGAACTTAGTTATGTCAGTATTATCATTAACGCCCTTTCGGTACCTAAGTTAGATGATTTTCCTAACTATAATTTTCATGTAGATGAATCGGGATGAGTATCACGCCCCAAATCCAAGAGCCACGCGGCATCCCTGTTATACATGTACGATCGCTTGGTTAACAACCACGACGGCCTAAGAAACTTGCTATAAACCAAACGAGCTCAAAGTTCTTGCCACAATGGAAACGAACTCCTCCTAACATATACACAGGAAAGGGGTGGAGAGAGAGACAATCCGGATAATTACAATAAACTACTCCTTATATTACATTATATACATAGTTCAAAACTTTCACCCCTCTTGATATCTCTTTGCTCGACCTTACAACAAAAAGAACTTAGGTTGGTAATTTCTACTCCAACTACAAGCAAACCATACAAATTTCTACCAAGGAGCTTTTTGCCTCAACCCTACTCATCGCCATTCGTTCCACTATCTGGTCCAAGGACCGACTACGTCTCATAGTCTATGTCTATCGTAGGACCCTGTCTTACCGTTGTCGCATTTATTACAGGGATCGGAGGTCTGAAAATATGAGAAACTAACCACCGTGAGAATAAATCTCAATTAGCTCACCCCTAATCTCGCTCAGAATATTAAATACCCTCAGACTCAACTCTAGCAGGTAATCCTAGATGTTCATAACCCAAGCATCAAAAATAAAGGCAATAGCTAAAGAATAGCTTGCGTATAATAACCAGGCATGCAAATAAATAAGTTTCAAACTCAGGCAACAGATTTAGATGCACATGCATGCCATGATCATTTTCATTACCTTGGCTTCATAGCCACTGGACCCACGTAATGGTACCGCCTCAGGTCCGACCTCAAC
The DNA here is from genome assembly GCA_019149425.1 of Psidium friedrichsthalianum. Classification (NCBI taxonomy): domain Eukaryota; kingdom Viridiplantae; phylum Streptophyta; class Magnoliopsida; order Myrtales; family Myrtaceae; genus Psidium; species Psidium friedrichsthalianum. The sequence continues at coordinate 3,894 of JAGVVM010000389.1, read as the reverse complement.
TCGTGTAGTAGTACCGCCTCAGGTTAGGTCTGATGTCACAACCCACGTAGTAGTATCACCTCAGCTTTGACACCCGTGTCGCGACCCACGTAATGGAACCGCCTCAGGTTGGTACCCTTATCTCTCCAGCTACCCCGTGTCTTACGCGTAACAGGTGCAAATTACCCTTATCTCTCTAGTTCCCTGCGTAATGGTAACACTTAGGGCCAACGCCTCTCAATACAATGCTCAACAAGTCATAATTCAATACATGTGTCAGCATGCACAATCCATGCTTTTAAATAGTTAAACAGTATACTCCACCGGAATGGGTAATGCAGATACTATCAAACACAGTTCACAACATTGTAACTCAGGCAATTTATAAACATAGACTCAATCATATCAAGCTCTCGCCCTCAATTAATCCTCCAAGCCATTCACTTTGGCTATCACTCTCCAAATCAGCCTGAATTGCCAATTTCCACCCTTTTTTCCACAAAAATAATAAGTGGGGTCCACGACACCTCAATAGTTGACTCTAGCTCACATGGACAACCCTCTGGCATCGTCATGGACACATGAGCAGCCCTCATTTATTCTCAAATAGTGCACCTAGACAATGGTTCGAACTCGGTTTCACTCAAAATGTCCCCAATTCTCATTTTTTGAGACATAGGTCACCATAAACCGTCACATCATCCCATGGATAGCTTAAAATAGAATATGGGCAGCCTCAAATCAAGCATGAATAGTAGCCACAGTGACTCAAAGCACTCGACTCACTTAAATAACATTAATTTTCCATAACTGATCTATCCAGATCGTGTCCTAGAGCTAATCTAAGGATCATTCAACATCCTACTCAAGGTTTAGGGGATATGCTCACCTAGTTAAAGCTGAAAATTCAACGAAAGCAAGTTGGACAGTGCACGCATCCAATGGAAGAGTTCGGCATCAGATCGCGGTGTTTTAAAGGGAACCGAAACTTACAGGGGTTGAACAGACCAAAACATGCTAAGAATCAATATTTGGACCTAGAAATGGGTCATAGTAGCTGCCGGAGTCATATATATCAACGAGAGCTATAGTTAAAAATCTGGCAACCTAAGACGAGTCTAATGACTGAAACGGAAACATAGAAATGAAAGTTCAAATGACCTCCGATCGAAGTGATTCAAGTTACTCACTTGAGGTTGAACTACGACATATCCGAAAATCATGAAATTCCAACGGTCGGATTTCCTTCGACGGCCGGTTGAAGTTGCGGCAGAATCTAGAACCGAGAGAGAGAGGGAAGAAAAGAGAGAGAACTGGAGTCGGTGAGAGAGAGAGTGAGAGGAGAGAGAGCGGCTGATGCAAAGTGAGGGGGAGAGAGAAGAAAAGCAACTCTTATCCAAAGAAAAATCAATAAAATAATATAATATCAAAGTACTATTCACGACGGTGACATAAAACTTGGTCAAAGCTGGTCAAACTTGGTCAAACATGGTCAAAACCTAGCCGGCAAGATTAACTGGTCAATCCTCAAAGTTCGTACTAAATTGGGACTGGTTGGGGCTCAATCGGTGCTATTTTAGCTCAATCGTGTCCAGAAAACGACTCGAAACAAAACCAGAAAAATTTTCCAATCTCACCACAATTACCACTACTTCCTAGCCACGGAGCACTACTTGGCACTCCAAGACCAAACTACCAATTTTTGAGCTTTTCGAGGTAACATTCAATTTAGCAATTGCGACACTCATAAAAGCTGGTTATCCTATTCAGAATTCAATTCGTGGTCAAATTCATAAGATAACGGCTTTAAATGGATTCTCGAACTACGGGTAGCTTTTAGGAGTTACACGTATTGACCACTTTGGTCCATGTACTTATATTCCTATATAGCCTTTCCCCTTTTGTCAATTATTTCGAATTGATCAGTTTTTCGGTGAGATTTATTTATAGTGATCTATGAGACATCTAATCTGTATTGAAATTCCAAAAAGAGTCGAAATTCGAATGTCATAATGAGGAAGTCCTAAATCTAGGATTCATAACGATAGGATAACTAACCTATCATCACATCAGTAAGATAGTTGCGTAACCAATAATCTAAACATACACGATAAATTATCAAATTAATACATGACATCCCTAGTAAAACCTTAAAAACTAGAGAATGGGTGATTTGAAGCGATTTGCCCTCAATAGCAAATCGTCATTTTGAAAGACAATTTGCCCAAAAGGTCAAATTGTCATTTATGAAGGGATTTCAAACCAAATCATTGAATAGGGTTGGCCAGTTGAATGTTTTCCTATTTCCTAATTTCTTGAGATTTTTTGCTTTTTTTTGAACGATTTGACATGAGGAGTAAAATCGTCTTTTTAGCAAGAATCAGTAGCTAAATCCATAAATATGGGTTTTAGCCAACACAGATTAATGACTTTCCAATTTCTATAATTTTTGAAAACTTTTGAAATTTTTTTAAAAAAATACTATTTCGTTTCTCCAAAAAGGAAAAAATCGTCATTTGTGGAAAAATTAAAAGGATAAACTGTCTAAAATAGGATTGATAGGTTAAAAGGACTAATTTCCTAATTTTCATTCTTTTATTTTTCAAAAATTTCCCTCTTTTTTTAGCATTTTTAGGCATATTTCTTTTTTTTGAATTTTTTTAATAAATTTTGAATTTATTAAATCTTTTATCGGGACCACAACCTTGCAGGCGCATGCTCAGACTGAATGGTCTGCACATCTAAGGCCTAAATGATGCATTTTGGAATTTTTTCATAGTGATATTTTAATTTTGATATTAATTGATTTTTCTGAATTTTTAATTTATTATTAATCCTATGATTTCGGATTGGCCACATCAGTCTACCGCCACGACCCGTCGATCACTCCCTTAGATCTCAACCATGATCAGCAATGTGGGCTAGTCCTGATACATCCGAGCAAGGAATTAAAATAGGTATTTTTAATTTCTAAAATATCTTTTTAATTTAAAAATTTGAACGAACGTTCAGATGGTAACCCCATGGGCAAACCTAGGCAACAAGATCACTAATATTTTTTTTTAATTTTTTGAAAAATCCATTTTTATTCTTAAATGATTTTTTTTATTTAAAAAAAACATTTTTTTTTAGATTTCTTTCTCCCCATTGACGTGATGACATGTGGTGCACGTCCTCATTACAACAACCGGTCAAATAGGTTTGACCAGTTTAACCTGACTACCGAAGAAGATAATGAATAGTGGTCGACGGTCGACACTGTTTCGGCGAAATCTAGCAATGTCACCCAAAAAACACAAATGGAATCGCATTTTTTTCTTCCAAACTCTCTATCCTACACAAACGATGATCTAAAGCAAATATATGCTACAAAACCCATGCGCCGCCTTTCAGTGCTTAACCAGCCCCGGCCACATCTGCAGTTTTCCGACAACACCAAAAAAAAAAAGAGGTTTGTTGGGTCTGTAGTAAATTAAGTGGCGTCGTCGAAATATTCTTTACGGGGTTGTCGGGTGACTTGTCTGGACGGGTGTGCTTGCTAGACGTTGGCCTGGTTTAGGGAGGGGTTCGTCGTGTTCATACGTGGTGGGCATACGCTATAGGGGGGGGTCGACGAGCAGGAGAGGAGATGGGGGAGGAGCGGCGACAGGGGGGGGGAAGGGAGGAAAGAGAGTAGAGGAGGAGGGGGGAGGGATGGGAGAGGACACGAGGGGGGGGGGTAAGAAGGGAGAAAGAGGGGGAGGTTTGATTGGAAGACGGGGGGGGGGAGAGAGACGGGAGACGAGGGGGGGAAGGGGGGGGGGAGAGGAGGAGGGGAAGAGACGAGAGGCAAAAGGAAAGGAAAGGAGGGGGAGGAGGAGAAGGGGGGGGAGGGAAGGGGAGGAGGGGGAGATAAGGAGAGACAGAGGGGGGGGG
>JAGVVM010000388.1:0-10952 GCA_019149425.1 Psidium friedrichsthalianum | reverse complement strand
AAGTAAGGGAATACCCCGATGTGTTTCCCCAAGAATTGCCTGGCTTGCCACCAGAGCATGAAGTAGAATTCGTGATTGAGTTGGCATCTGGAACCGAACCGATTCTCTAAAGCACCGTATAGGATGTCGTTATCTGAGTTGAAGGAGCTGAAGGTGCAGATGCAAGAGCTACTGGATAAAGGATTTATCCGCCCAGTGCTCACCCATGGGGAGCTCCGGTGCTGTTCGTCAAGAAGAAGGATGGGTCACTAAGGCTGTGTATAGACTAAAGACAGCTGAACCAAGTGACGATCAAGAACAAGTACCCCCTGCCACGGATCGACGACCTGTTTGATCAGCTGGAAGGAGCGTGTGTATTCTCTAAGATCGACCTAAGGACAGGCTATCACCAGCTAAGGATCAAGAAGGAGGATATCCCGAAGACTGCCTTTAGGACGAGATATGGGCATTATGAAGTTACAGTCATGCCATTTGGGCTGACGAATGCCCCAGCAGCGTTTATGGATATGATGAACAGAGTGTTCAAGGAATTTTTGGACCAGTTCGTAATAGTCTTCATCGATGATATCCTGGTATACTCGAAGAGCTCTGAGGACCATGAGCAGCACCTGAGGACTGTCCTACAGACACTAAGGGAGCATTCCCTATACGCCAAGTTCAGCAAGTGCGAGTTTTGGCTCAATAAAGTGGCGTTCCTTGGGCATATAGTGTCTGGTGAAGGGAATAGAAGCGGATCCAGCTAAGATGAAGCTGTAGAGAAATGGCCAAGGCCAACAACCGTGACTGAAATAAGAAGCTTCCTTGGATTGGCTGGCTATTACCGACGCTTCGTGGAAAGGTTCTCCGCGGATAGCCACTCCGATGACGAGATTGTTAAAGAAGGAGTCGAAGTTTGAATGGAATGCGAGTGCGAGGAAAGTTTTTGTGACAGTCTGAAAAATTCGACCCATTTGTCGGAATTCTAAATGAATGAAAATGCTTCGTTAAACACTCTAGTCGACGCTCACTCAGGATTAGCTACCCTGGGATGACCAACCGAAGGGGAAAGGCTATCTGGGAATTTTTCCCAATCAGCCGCCCGTTGGTCTGAGACTGAGACAGGGTCGGTATTAATGAAATTGACCACAAAATGAAATCCGACATTGGATAATGAATTATTAAGATAAACACAATGAAGAAATGAAATCAGTTTCCGAAAGCGTCGCCCGAAGGGCTGACAGCCGGTGCGCGTCGAGAAGCAAGACGTGAAAGGAAAATTACCGAAAGTGCCCCCGGTAAATGCTCAGCCCCCCTTAGAATTAGATAAATAGGATTTTTGAGAGTAATTCGTTAGACCGACACCAAATCCAGTCCAAAATTCGTTCGCGCTCGGGACCCGATCGGTGCATTTGGCACGCAAATCGAGGCAAGTCAATCAGATGTCACATCAATCGGATGTCACATCAATCAATCAAGGGTCATGTCAATCAATCACATCAATCACGGCACAATTTCCAAGGAAATCAAATCAGTCAAAGTTCACATCCATGTCACTATTTCCCCAACCTAACCCCACTTACTCATTATTTAATTTGTTATAATCTATTATTCTCTCTCCTCCCCTACAAGTTTCGGCCGGCCACCCTCTCCCTCTCTCTCTTCCTTTTCATTTTCTTCATTCCTCCTCTCCTTTTCCGTTCGGCCGCCCGTGACTACCGCCAGTCCGCCGCCCGAGTTCCTCCCGTCGTCGCCGTCGTTCGGCCACCACCGACCACCACCTCATCTTGGTAAGTCTTCTAGTCCTCCTCTCTTCGTTTCGTGACATGAAACCCCCGAGAAGACCGCCGACCGGACCCTAAAACTCTTCTCCCTCTCTCGCGGTTTGTCCGCCGCCGCCACGTTGCGTCATTCCATCATCGTCCGGCACCGCGGCTGGTGTGACAGTCTGAAAATTCGACCCAATGGTCAGACTTTCTAAATGAATGGAAATACTCATTAATACACTCTAGTCGACGCTCACTCAGGATTAGCTACCCTGAGCGGACCAACCGAAGGGGAAAGGCTACCTGGGAAATTTTCCCAATCAGCCGCCCGTTGGCTTGAGACTGAGACTAAGTCGGTATTTGATGAAATTGACCGCAAAATGAAATCTGACGATGGATAATCGAATCAGTAAGATAAACACAATGAAGAAATGAAGTCGGTTTCAGAAATGTCGACTGAAGGTCAGACAGCCGGTGCACGTCGAGAAGCAAGACGTGAATGGAAAATTACCGAAATGCCCCCGGTAAATGCTCAGACCTTAGAATGAGACTAATTAGGATTTTTGAGAGTAGATTCGATAGACCGACACCAATCCAGTCTAAAATCCGTTCGCGCTCGGGACCCGATCGGTGCATTTGGCACGCAACTCGAGGCAAGTCAAATCAAATGTCACATCCACCAGATGTCATATCAATCAATCAATCAAATCAATCAAGTCATGGCAAAAGTTCCCATGCAATCAATCAATCAAGTCACATAGTCAAATAAGTACACCAATCTCCTACCTAACCACTATAAGCTATTTTCCCCCATTTTCCTTAATGGATTTAATCCCTCACTCTCTCTCCACACTCTTCATTTGGCCGTCCACCACCTCCCTCATTCGCCCTCTCCCTCTCGTGAACTCTCTCGCCCTCCTCTCGGTGTTCGTCGCCGCCGTGAAGACCGTCCGCCGCCGCGTTCGGCCACACCGGCCCCCACTCCGTTCTTGGGTAAGTTTTTCTTTTCTACCTTTTCTCCTTCATTTCCGTGGCTTAGGATGCCCCATAGAAACCCCCGATCAGACCTGGTTCTCCTTGCTCCGCGGTGACGTTCGTCGTCGTTGCGACCGGCCGTGAGCCTTTGGGCTTGCCCAAACTACTCCACCCTCTTCCTCACCTCTCTTGACTTGTGGAATGGTGTCTTAGGGCTTTGGGACCCCCGTGGAACCGCCGGAACAGCCGTGAGCCGCCGCCAACTCACCGTGTCGCGGAACCGAATCGGCCGCGGTGACTCCTCCGCCTTCGTCGTCATCCTCGGCCCATTTTAGGTAAGCTCCACCCTCTAATCCCATCCTAGGCTAGTTGTATATGTGTGTTGTCTAGTGTAATGAGGGTTAGTTGTGGTTGATTTGTGTGTGAAATGTGTAATTAAACTAATTGGGCTTTAGGCCATTTCGGGTTATGGTGTTGGGCCGTGCGTGTGTGAGGCTTGGAGATCACTAATGGGCCTTGAAGTATCAAATATGGGCTGGAATGGGAGAGTTGGACGGGTGTGGTGATGGGCGAAGGATCCCATGGGCCTCGGGACTTAGTTTTATACCAATTGGGCCTAAGTAAATCAATTGGGACCGAAATTGACTAATGGGCCCTATATGGACGAAAATTTCAATTAATGGGCCCAAATTACAAATTGGAATATTAAAAATATAAGGCCCATTAATGTATATGGGCCTAGGATGGACTAAATGGGCTTAAAATAGGCTAAATGGGCTTAATGGACTAACTTTGAAAAGGGCTTGGGCCCTACACGAAAATTTAATAATAGTGGGCCTTAATGTATAATGGACTTAAGAATTTAATGGGCCTAAGATTGTAATTGGGCCTTGAATTCTGCCTGGACCCAACCTAATTTATTAAGCCCAATTAGTTTTATGGGCCTAACCCACTACACTAAACCTTGAATCCTATTAGACCCAACTTGACTCACGTGCTTAAAACTCCTTAATGGGCCGAATTTCATTAATGGACTTACTTACCCTTATGGGCCATGGGCCTTAGTTCGGGCTTTAGGCCCATTTGAATTGAATCCTATAATGGGGCCTTAAACCTAACGAGCTTAATTCAACTACACCGAGGGGAACCATAAAACATGGAATCAATAGTCATGACATATTAACTCCAGGGAATAGCTTGGGTGTTTGGGCTTAGGCCGAGTGATCAGATTTGCTAGACGAGAGTCCAATGGTTATGGATTTGACCCGAGAATCAATATGTGGTTATCTATCCAACCTGTCTGACTGAGGGATTGTGCGTGGGGGCTTTGATTCTCTTATGGCTTGGCTTGTTGTGCACATGAGAGTTGATGGTTGCTTGATGCGTTCTATGCTTGTGCACATATGCCCTATCATGCATGCTCTATGTTTGATTTGTTGATTGAAACCATGTGGCCCCGCATACATTGAGAGCATGGCATGAGTCACCGGAGCTGTGACGCGAGAATGTGCCCAGAGGGGAAGTGGAGAGAAAAGGGAGACCAATGTAAGGCGTTGAGACGCATTGTGGTAATTGCCGTATGGCACTGTTGGGTGAGCCCTGATGGGATTTGGAGTGACAGAGGGCATGGTCTATTGGGACCCGTTATGGCCGGTTGAGGCCTGAGTAGATCCATGGAGGTCCGATATGGCCGTTGAGGCCTGTAGCATTGCATATGGCATCTGATTGACATCTTGTGCCCGTCTGTATGATATGATCTGTGTTGTGATAATTTGTACGTATGTTAGCATGTTGGGGTCTGGTACCGAGAACTGAGAGTGCCTGAACCCTGGACCGAGAACCTAGTCCATTGGATAGGACCGACCCTACTAGTATACGCTATCCTACGTTAGGATTAGTGGTGAGCTTATTGAGTTTCGACTCATGGGCGGTGGTTGCCCTTCTTTTACAGATCCAGGTCACCCATGATGGCTGCACCGCCGATGCTTTTGGACTGCAGTACAGATGGACACCGAGATTACCCTCCATTTTGATATGCACGCCACTCTGTGGCATAGGCATGTGGACCACTGTGTTGTAGATCAGGGTGGACCTTATCTTGTACCCCATAGATATGAGGCCTGGTTTAGAGAGGGCCTTGGCTTCGAGGGACCCCAGAGGACTCCCCGATCCCCATGGAGGACGACCGATCTTGCTTCAGCCAGACGAGTATGGTGGCGAGGTGGTCGACCCCGACCCATTGCAGGAGTTACCGTCCCCAGGACGTCCGAGATGATGGTCACGAGGAGGGTGACGCGAATGGACACAGACGAGAAGGATCCAGAGGAGGACCCAGAGGAGGACCCCGAGGAGGATCCGAGGAGGAGTTCGAGATGGATTGAGTTCTGCTGTAGGTCTAGTCTTTTTGAGAGAGCGTAGATAGCTTGACCATAGCGAGTTTTCTTTTGGGGTTGTATCTAACGCTTTATGTATATATATATGATGTGTATTACTTTTGTAAAAGGTTCTTGTCCTTTCCATGCTACCCTGTACCTTGTGCATGTATGTATGTATAGAAGGCACGCTTCCGCAGTTCCGCAGTTTAGATTGTTGTCGTTTGCGCTAGCGTCGTTGGCCGCGATGAGCATCCTGGGCCGTCGCTACTCGTAGGCCAGGTGTACGCAGGGATTGTCGTTGACGTATGAACAGGGGTGTCGCGTGCTCGATCGGGGTTCGGGGCGTGACATCACCCGTTAACGTTGATGTCACGCCCGAACCCCGGAGCACGCGAACCCCGTAACGTCAAGACGTGCGTACACCTGGCCTACGAGTAGCGACGGCCCAGGATACTCATCGCGGCCCAAGTGACGCTAGCGCAAACGACAACAATCTAAAACGGAATTCTGCGGAAGCGTGCCTTCTACACATGCATACATACAAAGGTTACAGGGGTAGCATGAAAGGACAAGAACACTTTTACAAAAGTAATACACATCATATATATATTACATAGAGCGTTAGATACAGACCCCAAAGAAAACCTCGCTATGGTCAAGCTATCTACGCTCTCTCAAAAAGACTAGACCAGTACAGCATAACTCAGTCCATCTCGAGCTCCTCCTCGGATCCTCCTCGGGGTCCTCCTCTGGGTCCTCCTCTGGATCCTTCTCGTCTGTGTCCCATCGCGTCACCCTCCTCGTGTCCATCAATCTCGGATGTCCTGGGGACGGCATCTCCTGCAGTGGGTCGGGGTCGATCACCTCACCACCATACTCGTCTGGCTGAAGCAAGATCGGGTCGTCCTCCATAGGATCGGGGAGTCCCTCTGGGGTCCCTCAAAGCCAAACAGGCCCTCTCTAAACCAGGCCTCATATAGTATGGGGTACAAGATAAGGTCCACCCTGATCTACTAACACAGTGGTCACATGCCTATGCCACAGAGTGGCGTGCATATCAAAATGGAGGGTAATCTCGGTGTCCATCTGTACTGGCAGTCCAAAAAGCATCGGCGGTGCAGCCATCATGGGTGACCTGGATCTGTAAAAGAAGGGCAACCAACGCCCATGAGTCGAAACTCAATAAGCTCACCACTAATCCTAACGTAGGATAGCGTATACTAGTAGGGTCGGTCCTATCCAATGGACTAGGTTCTCGGTCCAGGGTTCAGGCACTCTCAGTCCTCGGTACCAGACCCCAACATGGCTAACATACGTACGAATTATCACAACACAGCATATCATACAGACGGGCACAAGATGTCAATCAGATGCCATATGCAATGCTACAGGCCTCAATCGGCCATATCGGATCCCAATGGATCATACTCAGGCCTCAACGGCCATAACGGGTCCCAATAGACCATGCCCATCTGTCACTCCAAATCCCATCAGGGCTCACCAACAGTGCCATACGGCAATTACCACAATGCGTCTCAAACGCCTTACATTGGTCTCCCTTTTCTCTCCACTTCCCCTCTGGGCACATTCTCGCGTCACAGCTCCGGTGACTCATGCCATGCTCTCAATGTATGCGGGGCCACATGGTTTCAATCAACAAATCAAACATAGAGCATGCATGATAGGGCATATGTGCACAAGCATAGAACGCATCAAGCAACCATCACACTCTCATGTGCACAACAAGCCAAGCCCATAAGAGAATCAAAGGCCCCACGCACAATCCCTCAGTCAGACAGGTTGGATAGATAACCACATATGATCCTCGGGTCAAATCCATAACCATTGGACTCTCGTCTAGCAATCTGATCACTCGGCCTAAGCCCAAACACCCAAGCTATTCCCTGGAGTTAATATGTCATGACTATTGATTCCATGTTTACGGTTCCCCTCGGTGTAGTTGAATTAAGCTCGGTTAGGTTTAAGGCCCAATATAGGATTCAATTCAAATGGGCCTAAAGCCCGAACTAAGGCCCATGGCCATAAGGGTAAGTAAGTCCATTAATGAAATTCGGCCCATTAAGGAGTTTTAAGCACGTGAGTCAAGTTGGGTCTAATAGGATTCAAGGTTTAGTGTAGTGGGTTAGGCCCATTAAACCTAATTGGCTTAATAAATTAGGTTGGGTTCAGGCAGAATTCAAGGCCCAATTACCAATCTTAGGCCCATTAATAATTCTTAAGTCCATTATACAATTAAGGCCCACTATATTAATTTTCGTGTAGGGCCCAAGCCCATTTTCAAAAGTAGTCCATTAAGCCCATTTAGCCTATTTTAAGCCCATTTAGTCATCCTAGGCCCATATACATTAATGGGCCTTATATTTTAATATTCCAATTTTGTAATTTGGGCCCAATTAATTGAAATTTTCGTCCATATAGGGCCCATTAGTCAATTTCGGTCCCAATTGATTTACTTAGGCCCAATGGTATAAAACTAAGTCCGAGGCCCAATGGGATCCTTCGGCCCATCACCACACCCGTCCAACTCTCCCATTCCAGCCCATATTTGATACTTCAAGCCCAATTAGTGATCTCCAAGCTCAACACGCACGGCCCACACCATACCCGAAATGGCCTAAAGCCAATTATGTTTAATTACACTTTCACACACAATCACCACAACTAACCCTCATTACACTAGACAACACACATATACAACTACTAGCCTAGATGGGATTAGAGGGGAGCTTACCTTAAAATGGGGGGCGAGGATGACGACGAAGGCGGAGGAGTCACCGGCGGCCGATTCGGTTCGCGGAGCACGGGGATTGGCGGCGGCTCACGGCTGTTTCCGGCGTTCCACGGGGTCCCAAAAGCCTAAGACACCATCCACAAGTCAAGAGAGGGAGGAAGAGGGTGGAGTAGTTTTGGGCAGCCAAAGGCTCACGGCCGGTCCAACGACGAACGACGTCACCGCGGGAGCAAGGAGGAACCAGGTCTGATCGGGGGTTCTATGGGGCATCCTAAGCCACGGAAATGAAGGAGAGAAGGCTAGAAGACTTACCAAGACGGAGTGGGGGCCGGTGGTGGCCGACCGAACGGACGGCGGCGGACGGGGCTTCACGGCGGCGGACGGACGACCGGACGAGAGGGAGGCGAGAGAGTTCACGAGAGGGAGAGGGAGAAGAGGGAGGTGGTGGCCGGCCAAATGAGAGGGTGGAGAGAGAGTGAGGGATTATAATCCATAAGGAAAATGGGGGAAAAATAGCTTATAGTGGGTTAGGTAGGAGATTAGGTGTACTTGATTTGACTAATGTGACTTGATGTGATTGATTGCAGGGAAATTGTGCCATGACTTGATTGATTTGATTGATTGATTGATATGACATCTGGTGGTGATGTGACATTTGATTTGACTTGCCTCGAGTTGCGTGCCAAATGCACCGATCGGGTCCCGAGCGCGAACGGATTTTAGACTGGATTTGGTGTCGGTCTATCGAATCTACTCTCAAAAATCCTAATTAGTTCATTCTAAGGTCTGAGCATTTACCGGGGGCATTTCGGTAATTTTCCATTCACGTCTTGCTTCTCGACGTGCACCGGCTGTCTGACCTTCAGTCGACATTTCTGAAACCGACTTCATTTCTTCATTGTGTTTATCTTACTGATTCTATATCCATCGTCAGATTTCATTTTGCGGTCAATTCATCAAATACCGACTCAGTCTCAGTCTCAAGCCACACGGGGCGGCTGGATTGGGAAAAATTTCCCAGGTAGCCTTTCCCCTTCGGTTGGTCCGCTCAGGGTAGCTAATCCTGACCGTGAGCGTCGACTAGAGTGTATAATGAAGTATTCCATTATTTAGAAAGTCTGACCATTGGGTTCGAATTTTCAGACTGTCACACCAGCCGCTGGTGCCGGTCGATGATGGACATGACGGAACTGTGGGCGGCTGGGGGGGGGCCGGCCGGACAAACCGCGAGAGAGGTAGAAAGAAGAGTTTAGGGTCCCGGTCAGCGGTCTTCTCGGGGGTTTCATGTCACGAACGAAGGAGAGGAGGACTAGAGACTTTACCAGATGAGGTGGTGGTCGGTGGTGGTCCGAACGACGGCGACGACTGGGAGGGAAACTCGGGCGGCGGAGACTGGCGGTTAGTCACGGGCGGTCGAACGAGAAAAGGAGAGGAGGGAATGAAGAAAATGAAAAGGAAGAGAGAGAGGGAGAGGGTGGCGGCCGCGAAAAACTTGTAGGGGGAGGAGAGAGAAATAGAGAATAATAGATTATACAAATAAATAATGATGTAAGTGGGGTGGTTGGAAATAGTGACATGGATAGTGTGAACTTTTGACTGATTGATTTCCTTGGAAATGGTGCCGTGATTGTGATGTGATTGATGACATGACCTTGATTGATTGATGGAACATCCGATTGATGTGACATCTGATTGACTTGCCTCGATTTGCGTGCCAAATGCACCGATCGGGTCCCGAGCCGCGAACGAATTTTGAACTGGATTTGTGTCGGTTCTAACGAATTACTCCAAAAATCCTAATTTATCTAATTCTAAGGGCTGAGCATTTACCGGGGCACGTCGGTAATTTTCCTTTCACGTCTTGGCTTCGGACGCGCACCGGCTGCAGCCCTTCGGGCGACGCTATCTTGGAAACTGATTTATTTCTTCATTGTGTTTATCTTCATAATTCAATTATCCAATGTCGGATTTCATTTTGTGGTCAATTTCATTAAATACCGACCCTGTCTCAGTCTCAGACCAACGGGCGGCTGATTGGGAAAAATTCCCAGATAGCCTTTCCCTTCGGTTTGGTCATCCCAGGGTAGCTAATCCTGACATGTGAGCGTCGACTAGAGTGTATAACGAAGCATTTTCATCATTTAGAAATTCCGACACATGGGTTCGAAATTTTCAGACTGTCACAAAACTTTCCTCGCACCTCGCATTCATTCCAAACTTCGACTCTTTCTTTAACAATCTGTCATGAGTGGGCTATCGCGGAGAAACCTTTCCACGAAGCGTCGGTAATAGCCAGCCAATCCAAGGAAGCTTTATTTCAGTCACGGTTGTTGGCCTTGGCCATTTCTTCTACAGCTTCAATCTTAGCTGATCCGCTTCTATTTCCTCCCAGAACTATATGGCCCAAGGAACGCCACTTATTGAGCCAAAAACTCGCACTTGCCGAACTTGGCGTATAGGGAATGCTCCCTTAGTGTCTAGTTAGGGACAAGTCCTCAGGTTCTGCTCATGGTCCTCAGAGCTCTCGAGTATACCAAGATATCATCGATGAAGAACTATTACGAAACTGGTCCAGAAATTCAACTTGAACACTCTGTCATCATATCCAATAAACGCTGCTGGGGCATTCGTCAGCCCAAATGGCATGACTGTAAATTCAAATGCCATATCTAGTCCTAAAGGGCAGTCTTCGGATATCTCCTTCTTGATCCTTAGCTGGTGATAGCCTGTCCTTAGGTCGATTCTTAGAGGAATACCACACGCTCCTTCCAGCTGATCAAACAGGTCGTCGATCCGTTGCAGGGGCGTAATTGTTTCTTGATCGTTCACTTGGGTTCAGCTGTCTTTAGTCTATACACAGCCTTAGTGAACCCCATCTTCTTCTTGACGAACGCACCGGAGATCCCCAGGTGAAGCATAGGGGGAAAATCCTGATCCAGTAGCTCTTGCATCTGAACCTTCAGCTCCTTCAACTCAGAATAACGACATCCTATACCGGTGCTTAGAGATCGGTCGGTTCCAGATGCCCAACCAATCACGAATTCTACTTCATGCTCTGGTGCAAGCCAGGCAATTCTTGGGGAAACACATCGGGGTATTCCCTTACTA
>JAGVVM010000387.1:0-35376 GCA_019149425.1 Psidium friedrichsthalianum | reverse complement strand
AAAAAAAAAGAACAATAAAGAAACGACGAAAAATGTTTTGGGCCATATCTGTTATCATGCCGCCATCGAACACTTAGTCTTGTTTTTATGTATTTTGAATAACGCGAAATTCATGTGGTTCTCCTGTGGCTTGATCACATATTCATTTCCTTTTCCTTGTAGGTCGACTATGGTCGTAGATTTTCGCCGTCCATTAATTAATATTGGATCTGCAATAATCAGTATGGGCTTGTTGTCAATGTTTTATGAAATCGCTTCACTTTATTTTCTTTATTATTGCACTCAGGCTGGGATGATTCTACTTTCTAAGCAGCCCTAGTATCTATTCGTCGTCCCCTTAGTTAGGAATGGAATGTTATGATGAAGATCCGTTCAATAAATTATGATTAGCTTTTGTTTTGGTCCTATTAGATGAATGGAATCTACCAACTTGGATTATAATATGTTGCATTCCAAGGGATGCATTCAGTTTAGTTCCCTATTAGCATTTCGAATTACATAATTCAAAACTTGAAGTCATGAATCTGATAACTCTAACTCTGCTTTTCAACATGACCTGCCTACCCACCGCTTTGCCCCTTGACCGCCTTCCTCTCTGATTTCACCGGAGAGATCTTATTTTTTGTTGAATAATTGTTCGAGTAAGTCTTGAGTGAGCCTCCCGAAATCTTGATGCAAAATCAATTTTATCATCCTGAATATATCAAAAGAAAAAAGGGGTTTCTCTATTCTGTCCATACCCCTCCCCTTAGGCGTGGATTTGATTATTTCGATGGATAGGGATTCGCATTGAAAATAATTCAAAATCTAGGAATTTGAAACGTACTATTAAGAATTGCCTTTTGGATTGTTTTTGATTGATTGGAATTAAGACAAATTAAATAGATGAAGCAAAGAAATAGAATCGGGATGCTATGTACATTACATATATCAATACATACATAAAAAAGATACATATTGTAGATTAATCTATATTAAGCCTATATTATTTATATTTTTATACAGTACAACTTGTTACATTACAAAAAATTATTGTAAAAATAATTGCAAGTATGGTAGAAAGAAATTTATGAATTTTTCTACCATATTATTGGATCACATAGAATACTATACCGCTAATCCGAGTCCGCTCATTTCATTTAATACATGAGATGAAAATCCTTTTGATTTCTTTTGCAAACCCTTCTTCACCTGCATTGGTTGCTCTGTAGCACCGGTGGTGGCTGCCCTCCCTAGTCCCTGCGGAAACGATGGGAAAGGAGTTGAGGTTGTAGTCTTAGCGCTTTTATTTGCGAATCCCTTTGTGTAATCATATCCTGTATTAATTCTTCAAGAGTCGGAATGAGATTCGTTAGCTTAGATATCGTTAGCTTAGCCATATCTTTGTTAAGCAATAGATAAGTCACAATCTGATAAGCGGATGCTGAAGCATCCTGTAAATAAAAATTTTGCATATTTACGGCGTGTGACCAACTTGATGAACATAGATTTTATGCGATGAATGCCTCTGGAAATGAATGTCTACTAGAAAGCTTAGGCACCGAGCAGTTGACCTGTATGTCTAAACATCTAAATTGGACCTATAGGTTCATTGATGTTTGTGCAATCCTCTAAAGCGATACTCAAAGAGTGTCCAGTGGGAGTTAGTTAAAACTATGTTCTCATTATATTAGTCTCCTTTCCACTCCATTGTTTTGCAGAGACCTCAGCTTCAACAAACTGAGTGGCAAAATCCCTGACTCCTTTAGCAACCTGTCAGGAGTAAATTATATGTAAGTACTTTGATGCTGGAACTAGGCTTCTTTTTTGTATTTTGTACAAGAATCTAAAATCTCAAGTTGTTCTAGTGGCCAAGCTATAGGCAACTTTTACTGTAAAGTAGTTGACTTATCCATAGAACTTAGACCGCGATAACATGTCCAGCTTATAACCCTTAAAATCCTCGTGTCTTGAATGCTTATTATTTCAACATCCAAAGTTTACAATGATTTTGGTTGTGGATTTATGATTACTGTCAACTAATTATTTTGGTGGGACTCTAGTCTAGGAACGGACATAGATCTACAATAGTCTGTTGCTTAAAGAGCATAATTGACAAGATTCAATAGAGTTACTTGTTTATGCTCGAAGAGTTAAATGGATCGGTGTTACTTAAGTATTTGACATTTCTATGTACTTAAAGCATGTAAGATTAAACATAGCAAAAGTTCTTAGGCTCCCTATTTGGTTCTTTCCAAAACAATGGCGCTAGATTTTTTGGTGAGTCCAATTCTTACGTGCTATTTAGAAGGTCTGCAGTTAGGACCTTAATGTCTTGTCCTAGTCTTGAAAATGATGAGAAACTGTAGTCCAAAGCATCTTGGACTGTTTAACAACGGCAATATCTTTTCATCTTTTTGCCCAACAATTGACTGTTTGACATTGGCACATCTTCCCTAGTTATTCATTTTATGTCTTAGAAGGACAAGAACATTATGGCGAGGGAATAGTTAATAAGCTAGCATGACAGTATCCTTCACCATGTTCAGCTTTGTGTACTAGTGTCATTGTAAATATTCCCCACACACTCCAAGTTCTGCAAGGATTTTTCTTTCGTCATTGATTTCCTTTATCTTTCATCTCCAGCTGAAAGTTCTACATGGATATCTTGAGTTTACCGATTTTTTTTTTCTAGACCTCTAATAATTAAATGCTTTAAGTCTGCTAAATAACGCGCTTTTGAGGTATATCTTGTTTAGCTATCTGACTGGAAACCAATTGACTGGAGAAGTCCCTGATTGGATCCTGGGGAATGCAGGACTTGTGTAAGCTTTGCTGCCTGAAGAAAATGCCTTGTTTTATCACGAATTTCCTTCTAGCTCTATCTGGCTGATCTTTCACTGTAGTAAGCAATTATGCATTCCCATCTTGCATCTTTATGGTTTGTGGCCTATGGAGTTAAATGCAAACATCAGAGTACCTTTCCTCTTGTTGGGATCTGTTAATTGGAAAGTTAAATGTAATACAGGAGGCTGAATCGTATGGTAGGAAAAATATGAAGTGGATAGTCTTGGAAGTGACAAAAAGCCCTTCCCAGCTCTAGATCTTTTTTAAACCTCTTGGAATATTAAAAATAA
Source organism: Psidium friedrichsthalianum (assembly GCA_019149425.1). NCBI lineage: Eukaryota > Viridiplantae > Streptophyta > Magnoliopsida > Myrtales > Myrtaceae > Psidium > Psidium friedrichsthalianum. The sequence continues at coordinate 32,260 of JAGVVM010000387.1, read as the reverse complement.
CACTTGGAAAATTTTAACTTCCTATATATCCTCTTTCAAAGTTCGTCTTACGCATGTCCCGCAGAATATGATTAGTTGCTTGGGCTATTTCTTGCTGATAACATTGTTTATGGGTTTGTGTATTTGAGAAACTCCACGACCAAAATGAGTGTACGTAGGAGAAAGTTGATATTATCTTATGAGTGTAAGAATGAAGCTTTTTTGAGGTAATTTAAGCATTTAAATGGTGGTCTGGATATTTTCTAATAAGATGATCTGACATAGTAGCTGTTGGAATAGCGGTTCTATTTTTGCCTCTTTGCCCTATATATCATGTCTGCTATATTGTTATTGGGTGAAAATGTGTTTATGCACTCCAACTAGTTCTAAGTCTCAATTGACTCCAATAAGTCTTTCTCCTTTTAATTAGTTAAGATAAGATATCTCAAATAAAATAAACTATTACTTTCATCACCTTGTGATGTTTTCACCTTTCAGCTTGCCTTACCTATCACATTTTGCAACTGGTCTCCCTTTTGTACATAATACTCATTTGATGGAATGACTTTCAGTGTATTTTTCGCATAGATGATATTTTGAAATGGTTGACTATTTCTCTGTGTAGTGACCTATCATACAACAACTTCACTGCTGGAGGCTCAGGATGTCAAGAAGGGAAAGTGTATGTACTACTTCCATCAGTCTAAGTCCAGGGCTCCCCTCAAATCTGTGTTTATGCGTAACTTATAATCCTACATGCATACAAGACTTCCATTTCTCTACTGAATGTTGATTTTTGTCTTTTCTCTACAGCAACTTGTTCGCAAGCTTGGCGGTTGACAATGCGTATGTTTGGGATTAAATTTTTAACCAAGAGACTTGGATTTCGAAGGACCTGCATTTTAATTGTTTGTGTACATAGCATTGAACTTCATTCAGAATGATCATATCTTTATTGACTTGCTCAGAACCTCATATCCTGCTACAAGTGGACTTGTCTCATGTTTGAAAAGTGAGCGTTGCCGAGAAAGTAAGTTGATACGCTATATATCCTATCATTATCATCAGATCCTGATATTGCACCATCCTCTCTGTGTATTTTCTCATCAAATTTATCTCCTTGTTGACTCTCCTCTGGGCTATTGTGTCAATATTTGATGGCTAATGCATAATTACTCTAGATATTTCAAAAACCACCCCCGTTAATGTCTTGCTCATAAACTTGGGAGTTTCTATGTGATTTTCGAATAAGGGAATGCAAGTTTATTTAGTGTGTCTAGAAAGTCCATTGCATATTAAGAAAAGAGGAAAACTTGATTTTTCTCTTTGTGGCCATTTCTTTAATCCAACCAGAACGGTATAACCTCTCCATAAATTGCGGTGGGAGCGAAGAAATAGTAGAGGACATCACTTACAGCGAGGATCAAACGTCGGCTACAGCTTCATGGTTCTACCGGAGTGGAGATAACTGGGCCTACAGTAGCACTGGTCACTTCCTTGATCGTGAAAAAGATTTAGACCCATATATAGCTGACAATGTATCTGTGTTGACCATGGATAATGCCGCACTTTACATGAAAGCACGGCTTTCTCCTACCTCTCTAACTTATTATGGTTTTTGTCTGAGCAACGGCATCTACAATGTAAGCCTTCATTTTGCGGAGATAATGTTCACAAGCAACAAAAGTTATCACAGCCTTGGAAGGCGAGCTTTTAACGTTTATATACAGGTAAACGATGGGCATTATGTAATGCTGGTTCGAATATGTAAAGCATATAAAGCGTTCAATATGTTATGGTTGGGAAGTTCATCTATCTCGTTTTTGCAAATCATGAGCTGATCAGAATTTGTACATTGTTTTGAGACTAAAAGTTTCAACTTGTTCAGTGTGGAGACAATCAACTTGAATCAGATTCAACATTACATTATTTCAGGGAAAATTGGTGTGGGAAGATTTCAACATCGCCATTGAAGCAGGTGGAGTTGGAAACCTAGTCATAAAACAATTTAATGCCACAGTGACCGACGGCACTCTGGAGATACGCTTTTATTGGGCAGGGAAAGGAACCTATGATATACCTATGAAAGGAGTCTATGGTCCTCTTATATCTGCCATCTCCGCCTATACTGGTATCAGACAGACACTTCCATGTTTCACTTGGTGCTTTCCTGTTAAGAAAGTTACTCGTTTTCATAGGAATAAAATTCTCATCTTCTGTCTTGCACCAGAAGTCATCGATAGGCTATTGAGTTACTTGGTTTCTTGGAATGTCCACTGTTGGATTCAAGCCATTGGCATCTTTTACAGTTGATCAGATAAATTTCCACAGTAGCTGACTAGGATCTATTATTTTTCTCTTAAGAGGTGAAAATTGGCTCTGGTTTCCTTTTGTTTTCCTTCGATCTGAGCATGTTTTTTCTGTGTATCTTTAATCCTTCTATTCAGACCATGAAACAATAGCCTCGTTCGCTTTTCTACTTTGGATCAATGTCCATTGCCCCTGTATACTGTAATACAGCCTTGAGAATGAAGAGTAGATTTTCTTCCGTCTTTTTCCCTTTGTAATTAGAATCACATGGTTCCAAAGAACATATCTTCCTGTGTTCATTAATCTGATAGTTTCACTGCAGGCCCACCCGAGTCGACCAGCATAGCTGCTGGCACAGTGGTTGGGATTGTGGTTGCTATAGTTTTTGTAGTTCTTCTTATCCTGGTTATCCTTCGGTGGAGAGGATATCTTGGACGTGATGATGACGTGGCACAAGGTACTTGCTTACCTGGTGTCTCTGTTATTTTGTTCACATATATCGGTCAAGAAATATGGGAATGTTATGCACTCTGAATACATTTTTCCCTTTTCCTATTCTAATGGGCGAGGGGGTAATCACATTGCATCTTTTATATTCTAGCTAGATCACACAATTGTCCTATCAAACCCTTGGTGCGCGACTCTTCCTCTTCTTCTTCTTCCCACCTTCGCTGGAGGGGGAAGGGTGATCTCAATGCATCATTGATACTGGCACTGTAAAACTGTTAATCCATGACATTTGTGCATTCCATTGGAATTTTGATTTTGAGACATAGAGAAAACAAATTATAATTAAGGGATGATACAGCTGAAGTGTCATAGATCCATTTGGTTCACCCAACGAAGGGATAGATAGTTATGGGGAGAGAATGATAGATTGTTTCTTAGATGCGTGTGTACATATAATTAGGCATCTTTGGGGCCACAATCGACTATATGTATAAGCCTACGTTTGAAGACATCAAAAATAAATGCCGTAACTTCGCATATACGAGGCATTGAAATATGCAAACCTTCCTTACGTTTCCATGGTGGGCTTTTTCTATCATTTTTCTTCTCCCCTGATAGTAAATGCCCTGAAGACATTCTCATTTTCTTTTCCAAGTACATACTGCCAATCAATGCTAGAGCTTCCTGGGAAATGAGTTTCAAGATGCAATTGTCCTGAGCTTGCTCAGACCAAGTAGTTATAGTAATGTTTTCTGGTATATGGAGAAGGAATTGCTATGTCTTTGTTAGATAGTAGATTACAATAGTTGTTGACTCCTCCAAATTCTGAGAAGTTCGAAAACATGGTGCAGATTTGAAGGGTCTAGTGTTGCAAATTGGTTCATTTACCCTGCGACAGATTAAAGCTGCCACAAACAATTTTGATGCTGCCAATAAGATTGGAGAAGGAGGTTTTGGTTCTGTGTACAAGGTATATATGGAAATCAGTGAACCAACTTACCCCAATTCCCAACAGAAAAGTATGTAGAAAGCAGCATTCAATGTAACTGAATCTTCACAGCATAGATTTGATTCCAAAGTCCAATTGCAGGGTCTTCTGTCAGATGGCACCGCTATAGCAGTGAAGCAACTTTCATCCAAGTCCAAGCAAGGAAATCGTGAGTTTGTGACTGAGATTGGGATGATTTCTGCTCTTCAGCATCCGCATCTTGTGAAACTCTACGGATGCTGCATTGAAGGGAATCAACTTTTGCTGGTTTACGAGTACATGGAAAATAACAGTCTTGCTCGTGCTTTATTTGGTAATTTCGTATCACTGTTCTTCACTGACTTCAGCTAACGACACGGGAATAAAGTAGTTTTGATGTCTGTTGATACAATTGAAGGTCCTGAAGAATTTCAATTAAAGTTGGACTGGTGGACAAGACACAAGATATGCGTGGGTATTGCTAGGGGCTTGGCATATCTTCACGAGGAATCAAGGCTGAAGATTGTGCATAGAGACATCAAAGCTACTAATGTTTTACTGGATAAGGATCTCAACCCTAAAATATCGGATTTTGGTTTGGCAAAGCTTGACGAGGAGGACAACACACATATTAGCACCAAGATTGCCGGAACTTAGTAAGTTTCTTGCTTTATGTTCCTGATAACCTAATTAGGAGTCAGTGACAACATAAAAGCATGGAATAGAAACAATTTGTCTAATTTAATATATCATCCCAAAGCATGGTTCTCAACAAATGTGGCTTAAGCACTTAGCTTTATGCCTGCCCAACCAATCTTCACGTTTTTGACCAAAAAAAAAAAGAGAAAAAACAATCTTCACATTAATTAGGAAAATAATGTTAATTATGTCTCTTGCTCTACCATTAAGTAATGATACTCTTATATCGACATGTAATTGTTAATTTGAATATAATTTAGTATCATAGGCGATAGAGCTAATTCGCCTATGTTTTCATTGTACACACTCGGGAAAACATAAATAAGAATGTTCACATGTTTGAGACGATTGCTTAACATGTGTGAAAAGTCAACTTGTTTACAAAAGAAAGTGGTTAATTATGGAACAGATAAAACTGCAAGTTCATTCTACTAGCTCTATACATTAATTCAACGAGATTAACTAAATTACGCTATCTCAACAAATATTGGATTATCTAATACAATTCCTGGAAAGGTCATATCCTCCTGCGGGAGATTGTACTCCGGAGATTGATAATATCCTACATGCTCCATTTACTACATTAAGAAAAATCAACATAAACATTTCGTATGGTAATTCAGTGCACCCAACCTAATGCGTTTACTCAGAGAAAAAGCTTGTCAAATTATTATAAATAATTGTGATGCAATAAATTGTAAACCTACAATGACATGTAATTGAATTGTTTTTATTATGTTTCCCTTATGACAATTAACTTAAAGCAAAACATATATGTTAATTAATTTCAATATAGATTATCTATAAATTCTCCTTTACATGAAAATCACAATTTTTTCAGTAAATATGTGCCGCATGAGATGCACTTTCAAGTGAATTACCAACAACTAAGACCAAAATATACAAATCAAACCATTGTCTTGCAAGGGTTAGAAAGCTAGTGAGCAGTGAAAGGCCATTTTTCTATTGGTACGGTAACAATGATGACCCAAAGCTAAGAAGCATTTCTGCTCCTAGGCTTGGCTTTAGGAATCCTCCTACGGCTGCTGCCCATGTATCCACAGACCTTGGCTCAGCCTGTTTCCAACTCTTTTTCCGGTCGAGTGCCTCTTTTCCAAATAAAGTCATGTATGTACCGTGCTAATCATATAGAACACCAATGGTCTTTTTCTTCTTTTGAAATATTCTGGGTAAGTTCTATTGAATATTTTTTAAGATGCCCTTGTTTTTCCTCTACTCTTGGGACCATAGTGTCACATTTAGGAATATCTCTTTCTTTTGAATTTTAGGAATATTAAGTATGTGTTATTTAAGACGGTTACCTTGTTGCAAACACAAGCTCTTTTCTTGTTGTGCAGTGGATATATGGCACCGGAGTATGCAATGCATGGTTACCTCACTGACAAAGCCGACATCTATAGTTTTGGCATCGTTGCCTTAGAAGTTGTTAGTGGCCGGAGCAACACTAGTTCCCAAAAAGAGGAGGATCGCTTTTATCTACTTGATTGGGTAATCAACTCTAGCATTCAAAAGTTTTCGATTGTGATCATATCCACATTTAAATCTCGGCTTGTGCCAGTGGAAAGATGGATTAAGGAAGCGTGAGCATATTATATAACTCCTCATAAGCACTTTCAATGATTGAGAAGGAGTGTTACAGTTATTAGCTATTGAAACCTGTTTTACAATTTGTCATTTCAAACTAATCCAAATCGTCTTATTATGTTGGTCTCCACTGAATTTGAAAGGAGAAAGTAATCCTTGCAATAGCCAGTCCATGGTGTTCATGCTCAAGATGTGCGACTTGGGGTGGGGGCAGTCATGGATTAGTCTGGTAGAAATTGAAACTGGAACTTACCCAGTGATGGAGTTTTCTAGCTTTCATCTAAAATCTGTAAAAGAGTCGTCTTTGATTTGTGTTGACTTGTTTGATTCTTCTCTTCCATTCATACGCTATAACGAGGAAGAAAACTAGCAGGTGATTGTCAACTGCATTGGTCACGTAATTATGGAGGGACAAAATACAATTCCCTCTTCCTGTTTTAGTAATTTTAGCATATTTTGCAACAGATCAATACCTGAAACTTGAAAGGGAAACATCTTCACTTTTCGTTTCTGTTTCTAGGCACGCTTTTTGAAGGAGAGAGGAAATTTGATGGATCTAGTTGATCAGAGGCTCGGTTCTCACTTTGACAAAGAGGAGGTGCTGACATTGATAAAGGTAGCTCTGATGTGTACTAATACAACTCCAGCACTCAGGCCACCTATGTCATCTGTGGTTAGCATGCTTGAAGGCAAGGTTGCTGTTCCAGTGCTCGACTCTGATGGCGCTGTCCTGACCGAGGAGAAAATTGAGGCCATGAGGAAGCATTTCAAAGGTAACAAAGATCATTCAATTGGTGAGAATATCACCAAGAGTATGTCCACTGATGGGCCATGGACTGGAACCGCTTCGTCTGCATCTGCTAATGATCTCTATCCAATACTTCTGGATACTGATTACTGGCAGAAGAGAGAATAAGAAATGGAATTGATAATGAGATAAAGATGCTTCTTGAAAGAACTAGGCTTTATTTGGTAATCCTTTCACGGAACTCTTGAATATCGCTTCTATGTTTCTCTTTTTCTCAAATTTGAAACTGAAGGTACAGATAATATTGAGAAAACAGCGACTGTTATGCACTGCAGTCATCGTGTATTGTGAACTAATTATTGGGGAAGGCCTTAAGACAATGGCTTGTGCTTCGGTGATTGCTACTCTTCCTCTTCAAGCAATAATGATGTGGATGGTTGCCACTGCAAGCGTGGGAATCTATTAGGGAAGCTTTTTCATTGTTTGAGTGGCGAGATGTGTGGATTGGCACATTCTTGCTCTAGGCATGTTTTGTTCATGAGCTCGACCTTTGTATATGTTGCTACTCAACAATTTTTCTTAGAAAATGCGAATTTTTCTGTCTTTAGTGTTGATGATGGTCGGCCAACGGGAAAAATTATCCAAAAAGTTGTAAACCTATTATACGGCGGTTAATATAATCTTAAACCTTTCAATTGTGCTAATGTAGTCTCTATCTTTTGATGATTTACCAATTTAATCCTAAATTTTTCAGTTGTACCAATTTAGTCCTAAACTTTTTAATAGATTTGTCAATTTAGTGTCAAATCTCTTATAACTAATTGATATAGTTATTTCTGCCAATATAGGTCTACGATTAAATTGGAAAAATTTTAACAAGTTTAGGGCGAAATTGGACTAAATTAATACAAGCGGGAAGTTTAGTACTAGATTGTAAAATCGTCAAAAATTTTAGGATTAAATTGACATAATTAAATAATATAGGATTAAATTGGCCACTTTAGGACTTTTTGGACAATTTTCCTTCCACCAACATCATCTTTCTCACATTTGAGAAACGATGAAAGAGAATATTAACCCGCAAAAAATTTATCTGGAGAAACTTGCGTGTCTAGTCAAGGTTTCTTTCAGATGGATTTCTACATCAGCAGAGTACTTCATTCCATCAATGGTTCTGTTTTATGAAGTCGAAAGAATCAAACGAGTTGAAATCTCAATGGGCTCGTTTGCTCCCCCATGAGATTTGAGATGGCTAAACTCGTCGTTTCACGACCAGGGTGGTGGAACCCCCACAAAATCGAAGTGTCCACATCAAAGGCGGTGATTTGCTGGGAAAAATTTTGGGTGGGCCGGCCTCAGTGAGGCCGGACCCACGTGCCCTCTCCTCATTGGAGGAGAGGCCACCAAAAGTCTGCAAAACACAGACTTTTCTGTGTTTTGCAGCCCTCTCCTCCAATGAGGAGAGGGCACGTGGGTCCGGCCTCACTGAGGCCGGCCCACCCAATATCTTCTCGATTTGCTGCTACTCCTACGACTAACAACGACTACAACTCAGCAAATCCCAAAAAGCATTATCTGCCGCAACCTTCCTGAAATCCGAATTCGTAACCAAGCCCTCTACCGAAAATGGAAACTAAATCCTGTATTCAAGCAACTAACCAAAAAAGAGAATAACAATGAAGGTGCGTTTAAGTAGAATCTAACCAACGCCGGTGCATCACTGGACCATGAACCTCTGGTTTCTCTCACCCAAACACCTTAAATCTAACCCAGAATCCAAACTCTCTCTCTCTCTCTCGCTGCAAAAAAAACCTTTTCTGTTGCAACGTTGCAGTGAGAAAGATGGTTTGGGGTTGGTGGGTACAGAGGCAGCGCAGCAGATGGGCTTCTTCACATTGTTTTCATTGGAAACTGGCTCTGATGTTGATGACGTGGGGAGGGACTCGGGGTGCCGAAGCAGCGCAAGGCGGCGGCAACAACCGAGGCTCCGAGTGCGACGTGTTCCGGGGGAGCTGGGTGGCGGACCAGTCCTACCCTCTCTACAGCTCCTCCATCTGTCCCTTCGTCGAGCGCGAGTTCGCCTGCCTCAGGGACGGCCGCCCCGACCTCGCCTTCGCCAAGTACCGGTGGCAGCCCCTCGGCGGCTGCTCCTTGCCCAGGTCACTCTCTCCCTCCCTCTCCGCTCACCTCATCACTCCCTTAGGTGCAGAAAATGAAACCCATTATGGCATTGATTTTGATTAGCTGATGGGCGTCTTTGTTCTGCAATGGCCCCGTTTCGTGCAGGAAACAATTTGGTTTCATAACCGAAAAAGTTTCTCTCTTTTTAACATTTGCCGTGCACCCAAATGTCCCCACCGATAGTAGGAAAATTTGTTAGCACTAACTTTTAAAATTGCCATTTTGACCGCCATCAATTCCCTTTTTCGGACAGAAAAAAAAAATTCCTACACTATGCACAATATTAAAAAAGATACAATTATTACTATTTCAATATTAGATTTTGCTCCAACTATGAAAAGTTACGGCTCTCGATTCATCCTTTTTTTTTTTTTTCTAAATGTAATCTGTACTCAATATTTACATTCCTTACTAAAACATGATTGTTAAATTGGTAATTTAGTATTCTTATTTGGTATTCTAATGAGGGGTTTATCAACAAAATCATTTTTTTTTTCAAATCACTTTCGTGTTGGGAAGGCATCTTGTGACAGATGTCCCGCGAGCGACACAGCTAATGATTTTCACGTCTGCTTATCCAACATAGCAGCAGCGCGTGTCCATCTTGAGAGCCAGTTGGGCTCCTGTCCATGCCACTCGTGGCAGAGCTCGTGGGAACAACCAGTGACAAAAAATGACAAAGACTCCTTTCCCCGGGAAACTCAAAACTCACCGGTGGGTGAGTGCCGTGAAGTTCGCGGTCGGCCACGAGATGCAACAAGTAGCACATATTGAATTTGACAAAATTCATCACATATTTGTGGTACTTCATCAAATTCATGTGGAGCATTGTGAAAAAATATTAGGTAGGCCAGGACCAATGCACCCCAGCTAATCAGAAGAGGACATGTGTCCTCTCCTGTCCTTTCCACTCTCTCTCTCCTCTGTCTCCTATCTCTATTTCTCTCTTCTAGAAAAGGATACATGAGCCGAGGCGCACAGACACGTGTTAGTCCCAGCCCACCCAATATTTTCTCGAAGCACTATATAGTATAAGTAGGACATCGTGCACGATTTACTATTGAAATAGCTCATTTTGATAAACAATTTGATCAGCTTTTATAGCTATGGTTCGGGATCGTATTCCATTTTGAGGAGGGGGATAATTTATCGGTTCGGTTGTCGATTTTGTAGGTTTGATGGCTGGGTCTTTCTAGAGAATGAGGGGGAAGACGGTCATGTTCATGGGGGATTCACTTAGCCGGAACTAGTGGTAGTCTTTGACGTGCATGCTTCACTCGGCAGCGCCCGATGCCAAGTACAACATCACGAGACAAGACGATGTCTCCACTTTCGCCTTCACGGTACGTGTCCATCGCTTTCGTTCTTCCGCTTTTGATCAAATTGAGATTAGATTTTGAATTATGTTATATGACACCAGAGGTAGCACAGATCTTATTCGCAGGATCTCTTTCCAGAAATCTGGTTCGGATCTCAGTGGTCATATGAATTACCCTGCTTTGGGGTCTTCAGATCTCATTGTCCCCCATCTACATTACCATGTTTTCCTCCCTGCAATGTTATTATAGAGCTTGCCATGTGCAACAGTTGTTCATTGGCTGACATTCCATTGACTATGTCAATGTCTGCTAAAAACCACAGAAAAATTGAGCTGATTCGGAACTATATAAACTTAAAAAGGAGTAGCTTTCATGGGAGATTCTATTAAACATTTGATCTGGCTCATCCAGACATGAATCCAGAGCTAATGGCAGTAGCTTTTTGTCATTTGTTTAGCCGACCATTGGGTCCTCTTGCCCCATTTTTGCATGTTAGTGTTCTAAAAAGTTAGATTTCTGTTCCTGCAAAACTGCAAAGTGATGGTCCTTTCCATTCCTCCTGAAAAGTCGCTCAAAAAAGGAGAAATCGCTACTCGTGCGCTTTGTAATCCTTTTTAGGTGGAATTTTACTTTTTGTTTCTTGTATCACATTGAAAGCGTAACATCATGCGCTGATGCGGCATGCTGAATAAGAACAAAAGAAGGAGAACAAGCAAGTTGCTGTTTGACTGCTTGCATTGAGATACAAAGTTGTACGGGGCATGATTTGTGCTTTTACAGGACTATGGGGTTAAAGTGATGCTCGATCGCAATGTGTTCCTACTGGATGTGGTGCGAGAACCAGTCGGACGGTCCTGAAGCTCGACTCGATCCAAGGAGGCAAACTGTGGTTGGGGATTGATCTACTCATCTTCAATACCTGCCACTGGTGGAACCGCCGAGGACCCACTCAACCATGCGTCTCTACGCAATCAAGAACAGTGTCGTTTTGTTTGTAGCAACAAACAGCGGCGGCGACTTCCTTTAACATCAGATCTATATGGGAAAAATTGGACTAATGTTATTGATATGCTTTGTTGTTGCCCCAGGTGGGATTATATACAAGAAGGTAAGCAGATTTACAAAGACATGGATCGTATGGTTGCTTTCGGGAAGGCACTAGCAACGTGGGCTGGGTGGGTCGACGCCAACATCGACCCAGCCAAGTCTAAAGTTTTCTTCCAAGGAATTTCGCCCTCTCATTACAAGTAGTTATCCTGAAAACCATTTGGAATGATCCTCTGAAAGTTCTTAAATATTCAATATATGTTGGAATTCTGGTCATTCATGTGTATTCCAATTCAATGTATCAGTGGCACTTTATGGGGTGAGCCAAGCGCTTGGAGTTGCCTAGGCCAGAAGCAGCCGGTGCTTGGCTCGACTTATCAGGGGCCTGCCACCATTGTCGAGGCCCGTCGACCAGCTAAAAGAAGAAGGTAAGAAGAATAAGAAAAGGAAAGAGAAGAAAAATAAAAATAAATTGCGATGGATAACACACTTCTCTTGAAATAACACACTTCAAGGTAAATGACGAGTCATCGTCTAAAGTTAAACTTGGAATTTTCAACGCCCTCCTCAACTTTCGTGTTGAATATAAATTGCGTTGGTGTCGCGACCTAAAATTCGGAAATTCCAAGTTAACGAATTATTAAATTAATTAAACAAATTAACTAACCTAATGTTGACTCTCTCAAATCCTACCGAATCGCAACTTATGTTTGCATGATTTTTATCAAAATATTTTTTAAATTTCGGAGCCTCTACTAATCTTTTATTGGCATGTAGATTAGATATCTAAATAAAGTATCGTGAATACTTTATTTTCTGCAAACCAGAGATTTAGATTTGGGGATTTGATTACGTTAATTTTTCAATTAACGCCCTTTCGGTACCATTCTTGTGAAAATTTTCTCGGATTGACAAATTCAATTGATCTACTTAAAAAAATCAAGGTGTAATTATGTTTTTGGGTTTTTTTGGTTTAATGAATGCTATGTAAATACAACTATGTGAGTGCAATTATGATATGAAAATGCTAAACCTAACTATATGACAAAAATGATTATGCATGATGACTTTGAAAAAAAATCAGATTTTTGATGCGAACAAATATGAATTCTACCCTAGATGATGTACAATAATCTAAGTTAAATGACATGCAACATGATTTCTAACCTATATGACATGCAAATTAAACTACATGGCGTGGCATAAATAACGGGCAAGAATGCATTATCACCTATATGACATGCAAAGATTAACATGAACTATACTAATGACATGAAAAGGAATGCATGAATGACATTGAAAATTTGCATGAATGAAATGGAGCAAGGCATGACATGACGAACAACTATACTATATGCAATGCACATGAATGACTTGTTCTTATGTGAATTTTCGGTTTCTTCTTAGAAGATTAGTCGGACAATTAACATGAATTAAGAAAATGATTACTCAAATTTCAATTTATATTAAGAGTCACCTTTATGATTTTCGAAAATTTCAATTAAGACAAAGGTACGACATCTTTTATGATTTTTTTTTATGAAAAATGAATCAAATAATAGTATAATAAACCTTGAGCATAATACACATTATGATCCAAATTTTTCTGCTAAATTTGCCTTATACCCATAGTTTAGGGTCGGAAGAGGAATTTTATTCACATCATACCCAGGGTAGGGTCGGATGGTGAATTTTAATTATCGGACTAAAGTTGTATCCAAAGGGCATGGGTAGGATAGTAAAGCCTGATTTGGTGAAATTTGTCAGTCCAATCCTAAAGTTATGGGATGTGAAGGACAACTTTGATGTGCATATGAGATCATACTTTGGGGTGAAGTTGGATGGTTAGCTTTAATGCACATTTTTTGAGAGATTAAGGCACATTGGAGCATATATTATACTCAAGGTTGATTATAAAATTATTTGAATGAGACCATAAAAAAATAAAAGAAAAAATTTCAGCCAACTATAGGGTAAAGTGCCGAATTTTAAAGGGCAAATGGTCCTATCCACAAAGGATCACATCTTGTTTAGATTAAGTAATTATCTTATGATATTTGAAAATATTTTCAAATAATCCTCAATTAGGACAGATATGCTCAAATATTCAAAAAAAAAAAACTATGTTATCCAAAGATATGCACAATATCCACTAGATCATGTAACATCAAATAATTCGAAAATCATAAGATAAGAATATTATCTTGCTCTATTTGCTAGATTTCAATCATATTTTTCGAATTAAAATCATTATCTCATGGAGATTTCGAGATGTGCATGGATAAGTCCCAATTTTAAGATAAATTCAATCAAGCTAACCTATGAGTACACGAAATTTAAATGAAGCCAATCCAATTCGCAAATTTCCAAAATACCAATTGTTTCGCCGATTGAATATTATCTTACCAAATCTCACAATTATTCAAATAACTCCCTTTTGAATATGCCAATCAATTCACCGATTGATTAGAACAAATAAGCAAACATCAATCCACAAAAATTCTCATCTCAAATAGGACATGTTCGAATTTCCAAAAAATTGCAAGAACATGAGGAATAATCTAAATTTTTCCCAGACTTCTCAATTCAGCAATTCTTGTGATTTAAAGAATAAATCAGAGATTTGACAGAAAGTTTTCAACTTTGAGCATCAAAACGAGTCCATCAATGTTCAATTGATTCTATTGGTAACAAAATACTGGTGAGGTCAAGAGTTTGAACAATCGGTATCTAATTTGACAAGACTGTCAAATTCGCACTTCACGTAACCTTGTTGATCAAGCTTTTCTTGGGGGTTTTCACGTTCAAATGAGGTTCGGCCAACGAGAGGAAGACTTATGGACCAGCACCAGTGATAGTTGCGGGCAACTTCAAGTCGGCAACACCAAGTGGGTTCTGCTTGGGTCTTTGGCGGGACGGCAGCGGTCCGATTACTGCTGGAGTGGGAACGCCGTGCAGCAGGGGCCAATCAGTACAGCTACTGGTCTTCTTGGCAGCTGAAGTGGTGATGCCGTGCAGCAGGGGCGCTGACTAGCAAGAAAAAACGGCAGAGAGGCAACGACAACCGTAAGGACTACGGTAGCAAGGACAAACTGCATCAACAGTTTGTTGACTGGACATTAATCTGATTAGACATGCCTAGAAGATGTCGTTTTGATTAAGTCTTATGCAAGACGTCGTCGGTCAAACCATTATTATTTGGTCTATGTCTAAAATTTGTTTTTTTTTTTTGTCTAATTCGTCTAAACTTAGTTTCACGTGCCATGATTTTTGACTCCACGACTGTACATTGTCCAAAAAGATTCCGAAATATTATTATTGTGCGGAACAAGCGATTGAACAATAAATAAACAGAATAAGAAAATAAATCTGACATCAAATATACGTGATTCGATCAAAAAGACCTATGTATATGGGAAGAGCAATAACAAATTCCACTATATATCAAACGATACAATTAAAAAATTAAAAACCATACTCGAGTCATTCAAACAATCTCGGTGTTTTCTAGTCTCAATTACATCCAATAGCGCAACGCAGTGTTTAGTCTCAATTCTCACGAATTAATCTCTCAATCTCATGAAAAAATCACACGCAAATCTTAAACACAAGATTTATCGACTATAAACACTAGCAGAACTTTACCCGACGTAATTACGAAACCTCGACGGAGTCCCCATGCGCATCAACTTGTCCCACGTGAAGACACCACAACCAGAATATAAAAGCATCTCACCCACTGCTTTGACAAACCCAGATCGGTCAAAGAAGTTGACTATCCTTTTCTACCTTTCTTGGTCGACTCTTATAGCTCATAAGGATAAATATTCGTGGATTCCAAAGTAGACTTCATCCAATCTTGACCACATCTTCAAAATAATATCGGTTATCTTTAAGATATATCATTTAACTTTCGCGATCAAGATTTTATTACTTTTGAAATTCAGATTTTCGCTTTAGACTTAAACTCGATTCAAACAAGTTATGCAATTAACCAAAAAGATCCCGAGACAGTTAGACTCAATTATCAAAATGTTTACAGGAAAAAAAAAACACATATCTGTCCTGACATTGATAGATTTTTTCGTTGTTGCGTGCAAACTACTTTGAATTGAGTCTAAATGACTTGATCGGGTTGGTAGGGCAATTGCCGAGAGATAATTGCACAGAATCGGGTCTTTGCGGCCATACCCCATGGATATTTCAAGAGAAGCTGAAGGTTAAAAAGAAAGAGGAGAAAAAAGATTTGTCCAAAAGTAGCGAATCTAATAATTTTCCAGACAAGTTAATAAAAAAAGAAATGAAGTTTCTAAGAATGGTAACCTAAACCTGAGACCTGGCTATAGCGGTATCAGAGCAATGGAGAAGACTATTGTCACTGGAAGAGAAAGAGTATTATTATGACGTACAAGATAAAGGTCAATCCTAAGCAATCTCTGACTTTCAGTCGTCGTCGTTGCCGTGGCTCTCGCTCTCCGAAGGAGAAAAGCAAAAGTCTTTGTATCTAAGCAAGACTTGAGGTCGTCTCTCACTTTCAGTCGTCGCAGTTGCCGTGGCTTTCACTCTCTGAAGGACAAAAGCGATAGTCTTTGTCCACTGCCCCACTTTCTATACATGCATACACGCCATGAAGTTCCAGACATTCTTCCGGTTGAGCTCCGAGACTGAGACGATGGCGAATCTCTCCTCAGCTCGATCTCTCTACTCCGGGCTCATCGTCCTTCTGTGCGCCGTCAACTCAGTTGCTGCCGCCACTCTTTTGCCCGACGACGAAGGTGAACAAAATTAAAGAAACCCACCAATCTTGTATTGCTTTCATCATACTCTTCCTTTTCCACTTCCTGTTTTGCATGAGACATATTGGTGCTTCTTTTGACTTGTTGGATCTCTATTCTTGCAGTAGCTGCGTTGATTGAAATAGGAAAGACTTTAGGGAAATTGGACTGGGATTCCAGTGCAGATCCGTGCGGTGTAGAGGGTGGATGGGGCGACAACAAACACATTAATACAACTACTGACGCCGTCATCTGCCGAAATTTCACCGACGCCGACAATAACACCGTTCCCCACGTCATCAGCATGTCTCTCTCTCTCTCTCTCTCTCTCCCTCTCTCTCAATCTCATGAAATTTTACAGTTTACAGATTTCTAGCTAGACTTTGAGATGTTAATCACACAATTGTGTGCCAATTTTTTTTTTAATCTCTTTACACGCGGTAAACACCTAACTGACTCTCTTTGCACCATATCAGTATTTCACCGAAAAACTTGACCGTTTTCGGGTTGAGATATATTGATAATGCATAAATCATTTATTGTATTAAAATCACTCTCCAAGTATTTATGAGCATGATATTAATTTCTCACGGTGTGATCATCTTAATTTTCGTGATTCTAATTAGTACAATCATATGTTATGTGCTTAGATTTAATTATAAATTATAAACGAGTTATTAAAATCCAAATAGATGGTTCGATGATGCAATGAATTATGTTTTTGGTGATAAACGTGAGTGTTAAACTCAAAAATCGCGATGGAATATTAGAGTGGTGATTGGTATATTCCCTCTAACTTTCATTGTAGGGATAAGAAGAGAATTCTAAAGCTGTTTTTCTCTTCTTATTACGTACATTAGGGTTGTGCTTTTGAGTGATTCTTGAAGGATTTTATCATGTGAAATCAATAAATATTGTTGAAATATGGTTCATACTCCCTATCAATAAAAAGAGCATGCCCATGAATAGCTATGGTTATATGTTTTCTTTTTTCACTTGGATTTGAGTGATGTAACAAAGACGTGGGAGGTGCTAATTATACTAAAATTCTATACTAGATATAACCCTAGTTTAAGGATGAATCGGAATAAAATTTTGTGTCTGAATTTCTCTTTCTCAACTTCTACCATCAATTTTGCAGTGATTGTGCGCCTAATCGTCATTGTAGATTGGGATTAGCAATTTTTAGCATCATTTTGATGGCTATTTCTACGTAGATAGAGTAAACTAATTCTCAAATCTTAAACCTCTTTTTTGTCCATGTGAAAAACAGAATTCTTAGATCTCAGTCTCTTCCAGGCATTCTTCCGCCTCAACTATTCAGATTGCCTCACCTCCAAATCTTGTAAGCCTCTCTTTTCCCTCCCTTTCTCCATTATCATCGATCCTCTTCTTCACAAGCATCATCATCATCATTGTCGCTCCTGCAAAAAGTGATGTCACCCGCAACTACCTGAACGGCACAATTCCTAAAGAATGGGGCTCTACCAACTTGCGCAACATGTACGTGCTCTCATTTTGTTTCTCTCTCACGATTGGAGAAACTTGTGCAACATGTATGTATCTTCTGTTGATTGGAGAAATGTGATGATTTTGATGCAGTTCTCTACTTGGAAACCGATTGACTGGTTCAATCCCCAAGGAGCTGGGAAACATATCCACACTCCAAATACTGTGAGTGATCACTCATCCCGCCACCCGCGTTTGGCCTCTTGGCTACGTTAAATCTGTTTGATGTTGAAGATTTTTAACTCTCTTCTGCTCAGAGTTGTCGAGATCAATCAGCTTTCTGGACCACTTCCTCCAGACCTGGGGAACTTGTCCCAATTACTTGTACTGTGAGTCTCTCGATGCAAATTTCTGCATTGTTCATCGAGTTATTGTTCGCTCCTAATTTTGTATATGGAGGACCAATTTTTTCACATTGGGTAATTGAAATTGACCAATTTGATATCATTGGGTTTTCTTGTTGCAGGCACCTCACATCAAATAATTTCACCGGGGAGCTACCTCAAACATTTGCTAATTTGACGAAATTGCAGGAGCTGTTAGTTTCCAATTTCCTCATCCTCTGCTGATATTTAGATGCTTCTATTCTTTCTTCTTCATATAAATCTTGTTGTTTAATGCACTATAGGCGACTCAGTGATAATCAGTTCACGGGAAAGATACCTGATTTTATTCAGTACTTGACAAATCTCGAAAAACTGTAAGGCTTGATGCTTCTTCATCTTTTAGGTCGGTCTATATAGATATACCCCCAAAATAATTCAATCTATGAATTGTGTCATCAGGTATATACAAGCAAGTGGATTGCAAGGGCCAATTCCCTCTGGGATCGCACTTTTGGAGAAATTGTCCAACTTGTGAGTATGGAAGTTTGGCATTTTGATCTGACCTCTCCTTACTTTAAAATGGTATCAATCTAATAAAGTTCCATATTTGATTTTATATGCAGGAAAATAAGTGACCTCAATGGACCCAAGTCCCGAGTTCCACTACTTAACTGTACAAATATTGAGAAATTGTGAGAGCGCTGCTCCTTCGCAGATACTTTACTTAATGCAAAAGAGCCAAATCGTTAGCAATGTGACAACATCAGTGCTTTTTCCTTGTAGGATGCTGAGGAGCTGCAATCTCATAGGAGAGCTACCTGGTTATTTAGCAAGAATGACGAACCTAAAAATATTGTGAGTGGAAAATGGCTTTCCCCTTTTCCTATTCCAAGCAGAATAGATAATTTTACCCTTAATGAGCGAAATGGTTGACTATTGATTGCAGTTAAAGAACCCATTTCAGATGGCTTGAAGGTCCCTTACTGACTTCAACGGCATTTTGATCTTTTCTGTTGATATCTCTGAATTGTGAATCATGATGTGGAATTTAAGTTTCTTGTGATTGTGACCTCTGTTGTAGAATATATAGTTTTCACGCAGAAATATACAGACCTTTTCTCTCTTTGCTTTCGCTTTTCCGGGAATAGAAACCACAAGAATCCCTACCTTGGTTGTGGTGCCCATTTCTTCTAATTTACTTTTGCTTTGATTTGTTATCTTAACTTCGTAAGAGCATCAATGCAAAATGGAGGCTTCTAGTGGTTGATTATCTGGAAACTTTCCTTCTAGTTGTTTACACTCGAGAGTCTCAGCCCCACAATATCTAACTTGAGTTTTATGCTTGACTGTCGTATATTTGTCAGCCATAACATTCTTAGTTCGAAAGGGACCACGGCTTCCAGTGTTAAAAATGCTACATTAAACAGCAACTTTTTGCCATTCTGTTATCATCCACCATCAACACTAGTCTTTGTTTTTATGTATTTTGAATAACCGAATTCATGTGGTTCTCCTGTGGCTTATCACATATTCCATTTCCTTTTCCTTATGTTCAACTAGGTTGTAATTTTCCCGTCCATAATTATATTGGACTGCAGAATCATGCTTTCCTGTTTTATGAAATCTTCACTTTAGTTTCTTTTATTTATTCACTCAAGCTGATATTCTACTTTCTAAGCACCCTAGTATCTAGTCATGTTCCCTTTAGTCTTGAATAAAATGTTATGAAGAATATCTCTTCTGTAAATTATGGTTAGCTTTGGTTTTAGTCCTATTAGATAAATGGAATCTAACAATTTGAACTGTAATATGTAGCATTCCAAGCGATGCATTCAGTTTAGCTCCCGAGTAGCATTTTGAATTATGTAATTGAAATCTCCAAGTCATGAATCTCATAGCTCTGACTTTGCTTTTCAACATCACCTGCCTACTGACCGCTTTGCCCTTTGACTGCCGTCCTCTCTCCTTTCACCAGAGAGATCTTATTTTTTGTTGAATAATTGTTTCGAGTAAGTCTTGAACGAGCCCCCTAAAATCTTGATGCAAAATGAATTTGATCATCCCGAATATATGAAAAGAAAAAACCGGTTTGTAGTGTGGATTTGATTCTTTTGATGGATATAGAGATTCGTATTGAAAATAATTCAAAATCTAGGAATTCAAAGCGTGCTATTAAGACAAATTAAATAGATGAAGCAAAGAAATAGAATCGGGATGCTATGTACATTACATATATCAATACATACATAAAAAAGATACATATTGTAGATTAATCTATATTAAGCCTATATTATTTATATTTTTATACAGTACAACTTGTTACATTACAAAAAATTATTGTAAAAATAATTGCAAGTATGGTAGAAAGAAATTTATGAATTTTTCTACCATATTATTGGATCACATAGAATACTATACCGCTAATCCGAGTCCGCTCATTTCATTTAATACATGAGATGAAAATCCTTTTGATTTCTTTTGCAAACCCTTCTTCACCTGCATTGGTTGCTCTGTAGCACCGGTGGTGGCTGCCCTCCCTAGTCCCTGCGGAAACGATGGGAAAGGAGTTGAGGTTGTAGTCTTAGCGCTTTTATTTGCGAATCCCTTTGTGTAATCATATCCTGTATTAATTCGTCAAGAGTCGGAATAAGATTCGTTAGCTTAGCCATATCTTTGTTAAGCAATAGATAAGTCACAATCTGATAAGCGGATGCTGAAGCATCCTGTAAATAAAAAATTTGCATATTTACGGCGTGTGACCAACTTGATGAACATAGATTTTATGCGATGAATGCCTCTGGAAATGAATGTCTACTAGAAAGCTTAGGCACCGAGCAGTTGACCTGTATGTCTAAACATCTAAATTGGACCTATAGGTTCATTGATGTTTGTGCAATCCTCTAAAGCGATACTCAAAGAGTGTCCAGTGGGAGTTAGTTAAAACTATGTTCTCATTATATTAGTCTCCTTTCCACTCCATTGTTTTGCAGAGACCTCAGCTTCAACAAACTGAGTGGCAAAATCCCTGACTCCTTTAGCAACCTGTCAGGAGTAAATTATATGTAAGTACTTTGATGCTGGAACTAGGCTTCTTTTTTGTATTTTGTACAAGAATCTAAAATCTCAAGTTGTTCTAGTGGCCAAGCTATAGGCAACTTTTACTGTAAAGTAGTTGACTTATCCATAGAACTTAGACCGCGATAACATGTCCAGCTTATAACCCTTAAAATCCTCGTGTCTTGAATGCTTATTATTTCAACATCCAAAGTTTACAATGATTTTGGTTGTGGATTTATGATTACTGTCAACTAATTATTTTGGTGGGACTCTAGTCTAGGAACGGACATAGATCTACAATAGTCTGTTGCTTAAAGAGCATAATTGACAAGATTCAATAGAGTTACTTGTTTATGCTCGAAGAGTTAAATGGATCGGTGTTACTTAAGTATTTGACATTTCTATGTACTTAAAGCATGTAAGATTAAACATAGCAAAAGTTCTTAGGCTCCCTATTTGGTTCTTTCCAAAACAATGGCGCTAGATTTTTTGGTGAGTCCAATTCTTACGTGCTATTTAGAAGGTCTGCAGTTAGGACCTTAATGTCTTGTCCTAGTCTTTGAAATGATGAGAAACTGTAGTCCAAAGCATCTTGGACTGTTTAACAACGGCAATATCTTTTCATCTTTTTGCCCAACAATTGACTGTTTGACATTGGCACATCTTCCCTAGTTATTCATTTTATGTCTTAGAAGGACAAGAACATTATGGCGAGGGAATAGTTAATAAGCTAGCATGACAGTATCCTTCACCATGTTCAGCTTTGTGTACTAGTGTCATTGTAAATATTCCCCACACACTCCAAGTTCTGCAAGGATTTTTCTTTCGTCATTGATTTCCTTTATCTTTCATCTCCAGCTGAAAGTTCTACATGGATATCTTGAGTTTACCGATTTTTTTTTCTAGACCTCTAATAATTAAATGCTTTAAGTCTGCTAAATAACGCGCTTTTGAGGTATATCTTGTTTAGCTATCTGACTGGAAACCAATTGACTGGAGAAGTCCCTGATTGGATCCTGGGGAATGCAGGACTTGTGTAAGCTTTGCTGCCTGAAGAAAATGCCTTGTTTTATCACGAATTTCCTTCTAGCTCTATCTGGCTGATCTTTCACTGTAGTAAGCAATTATGCATTCCCATCTTGCATCTTTATGGTTTGTGGCCTATGGAGTTAAATGCAAACATCAGAGTACCTTTCCTCTTGTTGGGATCTGTTAATTGGAAAGTTAAATGTAATACAGGAGGCTGAATCGTATGGTAGGAAAAATATGAAGTGGATAGTCTTGGAAGTGACAAAAAGCCCTTCCCAGCTCTAGATCTTTTTTAAACCTCTTGGAATATTAAAAATAACACTTGGAAAATTTTAACTTCCTATATATCCTCTTTCAAAGTTCGTCTTACGCATGTCCCGCAGAATATGATTAGTTGCTTGGGCTATTTCTTGCTGATAACATTGTTTATGGGTTTGTGTATTTGAGAAACTCCACGACCAAAATGAGTGTACGTAGGAGAAAGTTGATATTATCTTATGAGTGTAAGAATGAAGCTTTTTTGAGGTAATTTAAGCATTTAAATGGTGGTCTGGATATTTTCTAATAAGATGATCTGACATAGTAGCTGTTGGAATAGCGGTTCTATTTTTGCCTCTTTGCCCTATATATCATGTCTGCTATATTGTTATTGGGTGAAAATGTGTTTATGCACTCCAACTAGTTCTAAGTCTCAATTGACTCCAATAAGTCTTTCTCCTTTTAATTAGTTAAGATAAGATATCTCAAATAATAATAAACTATTACTTTCATCACCTTGTGATGTTTTCACCTTTCAGCTTGCCTTACCTATCACATTTTGCAACTGGTCTCCCTTTTGTACATAATACTCATTTGATGGAATGACTTTCAGTGTATTTTTCGCATAGATGATATTTTGAAATGGTTGACTATTTCTCTGTGTAGTGACCTATCATACAACAACTTCACTGCTGGAGGCTCAGGATGTCAAGAAGGGAAAGTGTATGTACTACTTCCATCAGTCTAAGTCCAGGGCTCCCCTCAAATCTGTGTTTATGCGTAACTTATAACCCTACATGCATACAAGACTTCCATTTCTCTACTGAATGTTGATTTTTGTCTTTTCTCTACAGCAACTTGTTCGCAAGCTTGGCGGTTGACAATGCGTATGTTTGGGATTAAATTTTTAACCAAGAGACTTGGATTTCGAAGGACCTGCATTTTAATTGTTTGTGTACATAGCATTGAACTTCATTCAGAATGATCATATCTTTATTGACTTGCTCAGAACCTCATATCCTGCTACAAGTGGACTTGTCTCATGTTTGAAAAGTCATCGTTGCCCGGAAAGTAAGTTGATACGCTATATATCTTATCATTATCATCAGATCCTGATATTGCATCATACTCCTATGTATTTTCTCATGAAATTTATCTCCTTGTCAACTCTCCTCTGGGCTATTGTGTCAACAGATGGTTAATGCATAATTACTCTAGATATTTCAAAAACGCCCCATTAATGTCTCGCTCATAAACTCGCGAGTTTCTAAATGATAGAAACTCGCGAGTTTATGAGCGAGACATTAATGGGCGGCTTTTGAAATATCTAGAGTAATTATGCATTAACCATCTGTTGACACAATAGCCCAGAGGAGAGTTGACAAGGAGATAAATTTCATGAGAAAATACACAGAGAGTATGATGCAATATCAGGATCTGATGATAATGATAAGATATATAGCGTATCAACTTACTTTCCGGGCAACGATGACTTTTCAAACATGAGACAAGTCCACTTGTAGCAGGATATGAGGTTCTGAGCAAGTCAATAAAGATATGATCATTCTGAATGAAGTTCAATGCTATGTACACAAACAATTAAAATGCAGGTCCTTCGAAATCCAAGTCTCTTGGTTAAAAATTTAATCCCAAACATACGCATTGTCAACCGCCAAGCTTGCGAACAAGTTGCTGTAGAGAAAAGACAAAAATCAACATTCAGTAGAGAAATGGAAGTCTTGTATGCATGTAGGGTTATAAGTTACGCATAAACACAGATTTGAGGGGAGCCCTGGACTTAGACTGATGGAAGTAGTACATACACTTTCCCTTCTTGACATCCTGAGCCTCCAGCAGTGAAGTTGTTGTATGATAGGTCACTACACAGAGAAATAGTCAACCATTTCAAAATATCATCTATGCGAAAAATACACTGAAAGTCATTCCATCAAATGAGTATTATGTACAAAAGGGAGACCAGTTGCAAAATGTGATAGGTAAGGCAAGCTGAAAGGTGAAAACATCACAAGGTGATGAAAGTAATAGTTTATTATTATTTGAGATATCTTATCTTAACTAATTAAAAGGAGAAAGACTTATTGGAGTCAATTGAGACTTAGAACTAGTTGGAGTGCATAAACACATTTTCACCCAATAACAATATAGCAGACATGATATATAGGGCAAAGAGGCAAAAATAGAACCGCTATTCCAACAGCTACTATGTCAGATCATCTTATTAGAAAATATCCAGACCACCATTTAAATGCTTAAATTACCTCAAAAAAGCTTCATTCTTACACTCATAAGATAATATCAACTTTCTCCTACGTACACTCATTTTGGTCGTGGAGTTTCTCAAATACACAAACCCATAAACAATGTTATCAGCAAGAAATAGCCCAAGCAACTAATCATATTCTGCGGGACATGCGTAAGACGAACTTTGAAAGAGGATATATAGGAAGTTAAAATTTTCCAAGTGTTATTTTTAATATTCCAAGAGGTTTAAAAAAGATCTAGAGCTGGGAAGGGCTTTTTGTCACTTCCAAGACTATCCACTTCATATTTTTCCTACCATACGATTCAGCCTCCTGTATTACATTTAACTTTCCAATTAACAGATCCCAACAAGAGGAAAGGTACTCTGATGTTTGCATTTAACTCCATAGGCCACAAACCATAAAGATGCAAGATGGGAATGCATAATTGCTTACTACAGTGAAAGATCAGCCAGATAGAGCTAGAAGGAAATTCGTGATAAAACAAGGCATTTTCTTCAGGCAGCAAAGCTTACACAAGTCCTGCATTCCCCAGGATCCAATCAGGGACTTCTCCAGTCAATTGGTTTCCAGTCAGATAGCTAAACAAGATATACCTCAAAAGCGCGTTATTTAGCAGACTTAAAGCATTTAATTATTAGAGGTCTAGAAAAAAAAATCGGTAAACTCAAGATATCCATGTAGAACTTTCAGCTGGAGATGAAAGATAAAGGAAATCAATGACGAAAGAAAAATCCTTGCAGAACTTGGAGTGTGTGGGGAATATTTACAATGACACTAGTACACAAAGCTGAACATGGTGAAGGATACTGTCATGCTAGCTTATTAACTATTCCCTCGCCATAATGTTCTTGTCCTTCTAAGACATAAAATGAATAACTAGGGAAGATGTGCCAATGTCAAACAGTCAATTGTTGGGCAAAAAGATGAAAAGATATTGCCGTTGTTAAACAGTCCAAGATGCTTTGGACTACAGTTTCTCATCATTTCAAAGACTAGGACAAGACATTAAGGTCCTAACTGCAGACCTTCTAAATAGCACGTAAGAATTGGACTCACCAAAAAATCTAGCGCCATTGTTTTGGAAAGAACCAAATAGGGAGCCTAAGAACTTTTGCTATGTTTAATCTTACATGCTTTAAGTACATAGAAATGTCAAATACTTAAGTAACACCGATCCATTTAACTCTTCGAGCATAAACAAGTAACTCTATTGAATCTTGTCAATTATGCTCTTTAAGCAACAGACTATTGTAGATCTATGTCCGTTCCTAGACTAGAGTCCCACCAAAATAATTAGTTGACAGTAATCATAAATCCACAACCAAAATCATTGTAAACTTTGGATGTTGAAATAATAAGCATTCAAGACACGAGGATTTTAAGGGTTATAAGCTGGACATGTTATCGCGGTCTAAGTTCTATGGATAAGTCAACTACTTTACAGTAAAAGTTGCCTATAGCTTGGCCACTAGAACAACTTGAGATTTTAGATTCTTGTACAAAATACAAAAAAGAAGCCTAGTTCCAGCATCAAAGTACTTACATATAATTTACTCCTGACAGGTTGCTAAAGGAGTCAGGGATTTTGCCACTCAGTTTGTTGAAGCTGAGGTCTCTGCAAAACAATGGAGTGGAAAGGAGACTAATATAATGAGAACATAGTTTTAACTAACTCCCACTGGACACTCTTTGAGTATCGCTTTAGAGGATTGCACAAACATCAATGAACCTATAGGTCCAATTTAGATGTTTAGACATACAGGTCAACTGCTCGGTGCCTAAGCTTTCTAGTAGACATTCATTTCCAGAGGCATTCATCGCATAAAATCTATGTTCATCAAGTTGGTCACACGCCGTAAATATGCAAATTTTTTATTTACAGGATGCTTCAGCATCCGCTTATCAGATTGTGACTTATCTATTGCTTAACAAAGATATGGCTAAGCTAACGAATCTTATTCCGACTCTTGACGAATTAATACAGGATATGATTACACAAAGGGATTCGCAAATAAAAGCGCTAAGACTACAACCTCAACTCCTTTCCCATCGTTTCCGCAGGGACTAGGGAGGGCAGCCACCACCGGTGCTACAGAGCAACCAATGCAGGTGAAGAAGGGTTTGCAAAAGAAATCAAAAGGATTTTCATCTCATGTATTAAATGAAATGAGCGGACTCGGATTAGCGGTATAGTATTCTATGTGATCCAATAATATGGTAGAAAAATTCATAAATTTCTTTCTACCATACTTGCAATTATTTTTACAATAATTTTTTGTAATGTAACAAGTTGTACTGTATAAAAATATAAATAATATAGGCTTAATATAGATTAATCTACAATATGTATCTTTTTTATGTATGTATTGATATATGTAATGTACATAGCATCCCGATTCTATTTCTTTGCTTCATCTATTTAATTTGTCTTAATAGCACGCTTTGAATTCCTAGATTTTGAATTATTTTCAATACGAATCTCTATATCCATCAAAAGAATCAAATCCACACTACAAACCGGTTTTTTCTTTTCATATATTCGGGATGATCAAATTCATTTTGCATCAAGATTTTAGGGGGCTCGTTCAAGACTTACTCGAACAATTATTCAACAAAAATAAGATCTCTCTGGTGAAAGGAGAGAGGAAGGCAGTCAAAGGGCAAAGCGGTCAGTAGGCAGGTGATGTTGAAAAGCAAAGTCAGAGCTATGAGATTCATGACTTGGAGATTTCAATTACATAATCAAAATGCTACTCGGGAGCTAAACTGAATGCATCGCTTGGAATGCTACATATTACAGTTCAAAATGTTAGATTCCATTTATCTAATAGGACTAAACCAAAGCTAACCATAATTTACAGAAGAGATATTCTTCATAACATTTTATTCAAGACTAAAGGGAACATGACTAGATACTAGGGTGCTTAGAAAGTAGAATATCAGCTTGAGTGAATAAATAAAAGAAACTAAAGTGAAGATTTCATAAAACAGGAAAGCATGATTCTGCAGTCCAATATAATTATGGACGGGAAAATTACAACCTAGTTGAACATAAGGAAAAGGAAATGGAATATGTGATAAGCCACAGGAGAACCACATGAATTCGGTTATTCAAAATACATAAAAACAAAGACTAGTGTTGATGGTGGATGATAACAGAATGGCAAAAAGTTGCTGTTTAATGTAGCATTTTTAACACTGGAAGCCGTGGTCCCTTTCGAACTAAGAATGTTATGGCTGACAAATATACGACAGTCAAGCATAAAACTCAAGTTAGATATTGTGGGGCTGAGACTCTCGAGTGTAAACAACTAGAAGGAAAGTTTCCAGATAATCAACCACTAGAAGCCTCCATTTTGCATTGATGCTCTTACGAAGTTAAGATAACAAATCAAAGCAAAAGTAAATTAGAAGAAATGGGCACCACAACCAAGGTAGGGATTCTTGTGGTTTCTATTCCCGGAAAAGCGAAAGCAAAGAGAGAAAAGGTCTGTATATTTCTGCGTGAAACTATATATTCTACAACAGAGGTCACAATCACAAGAAACTTAAATTCCACATCATGATTCACAATTCAGAGATATCAACAGAAAAGATCAAAATGCCGTTGAAGTCAGTAAGGGACCTTCAAGCCATCTGAAATGGGTTCTTTAACTGCAATCAATAGTCAACCATTTCGCTCATTAAGGGTAAAATTATCTATTCTGCTTGGAATAGGAAAAGGGGAAAGCCATTTTCCACTCACAATATTTTTAGGTTCGTCATTCTTGCTAAATAACCAGGTAGCTCTCCTATGAGATTGCAGCTCCTCAGCATCCTACAAGGAAAAAGCACTGATGTTGTCACATTGCTAACGATTTGGCTCTTTTGCATTAAGTAAAGTATCTGCGAAGGAGCAGCGCTCTCACAATTTCTCAATATTTGTACAGTTAAGTAGTGGAACTCGGGACTTGGGTCCATTGAGGTCACTTATTTTCCTGCATATAAAATCAAATATGGAACTTTATTAGATTGATACCATTTTAAAGTAAGGAGAGGTCAGATCAAAATGCCAAACTTCCATACTCACAAGTTGGACAATTTCTCCAAAAGTGCGATCCCAGAGGGAATTGGCCCTTGCAATCCACTTGCTTGTATATACCTGATGACACAATTCATAGATTGAATTATTTTGGGGGTATATCTATATAGACCGACCTAAAAGATGAAGAAGCATCAAGCCTTACAGTTTTTCGAGATTTGTCAAGTACTGAATAAAATCAGGTATCTTTCCCGTGAACTGATTATCACTGAGTCGCCTATAGTGCATTAAACAACAAGATTTATATGAAGAAGAAAGAATAGAAGCATCTAAATATCAGCAGAGGATGAGGAAATTGGAAACTAACAGCTCCTGCAATTTCGTCAAATTAGCAAATGTTTGAGGTAGCTCCCCGGTGAAATTATTTGATGTGAGGTGCCTGCAACAAGAAAACCCAATGATATCAAATTGGTCAATTTCAATTACCCAATGTGAAAAAATTGGTCCTCCATATACAAAATTAGGAGCGAACAATAACTCGATGAACAATGCAGAAATTTGCATCGAGAGACTCACAGTACAAGTAATTGGGACAAGTTCCCCAGGTCTGGAGGAAGTGGTCCAGAAAGCTGATTGATCTCGACAACTCTGAGCAGAAGAGAGTTAAAAATCTTCAACATCAAACAGATTTAACGTAGCCAAGAGGCCAAACGCGGGTGGCGGGATGAGTGATCACTCACAGTATTTGGAGTGTGGATATGTTTCCCAGCTCCTTGGGGATTGAACCAGTCAATCGGTTTCCAAGTAGAGAACTGCATCAAAATCATCACATTTCTCCAATCAACAGAAGATACATACATGTTGCACAAGTTTCTCCAATCGTGAGAGAGAAACAAAATGAGAGCACGTACATGTTGCGCAAGTTGGTAGAGCCCCATTCTTTAGGAATTGTGCCGTTCAGGTAGTTGCGGGTGACATCACTTTTTGCAGGAGCGACAATGATGATGATGATGCTTGTGAAGAAGAGGATCGATGATAATGGAGAAAGGGAGGGAAAAGAGAGGCTTACAAGATTTGGAGGTGAGGCAATCTGAATAGTTGAGGCGGAAGAATGCCTGGAAGAGACTGAGATCTAAGAATTCTGTTTTTCACATGGACAAAAAAGAGGTTTAAGATTTGAGAATTAGTTTACTCTATCTACGTAGAAATAGCCATCAAAATGATGCTAAAAAATTGCTAATCCCAATCTACAATGACGATTAGGCGCACAATCACTGCAAAATTGATGGTAGAAGTTGAGAAAGAGAAATTCAGACACAAAATTTTATTCCGATTCATCCTTAAACTAGGGTTATATCTAGTATAGAATTTTAGTATAATTAGCACCTCCCACGTCTTTGTTACATCACTCAAATCCAAGTGAAAAAAGAAAACATATAACCATAGCTATTCATGGGCATGCTCTTCTTATTGATAGGGAGTATGAACCATATTTCAACAATATTTATTGATTTCACATGATAAAATCCTTCAAGAATCACTCAAAAGCACAACCCTAATGTACGTAATAAGAAGAGAAAAACAGCTTTAGAATTCTCTTCTTATCCCTACAATGAAAGTTAGAGGGAATATACCAATCACCACTCTAATATTCCATCGCGATTTTTGAGTTTAACACTCACGTTTATCACCAAAAACATAATTCATTGCATCATCGAACCATCTATTTGGATTTTAATAACTCGTTTATAATTTATAATTAAATCTAAGCACATAACATATGATTGTACTAATTAGAATCACGAAAATTAAGATGATCACACCGTGAGAAATTAATATCATGCTCATAAATACTTGGAGAGTGATTTTAATACAATAAATGATTTATGCATTATCAATATATCTCAACCCGAAAACGGTCAAGTTTTTCGGTGAAATACTGATATGGTGCAAAGAGAGTCAGTTAGGTGTTTACCGCGTGTAAAGAGATTAAAAAAAAAATTGGCACACAATTGTGTGATTAACATCTCAAAGTCTAGCTAGAAATCTGTAAACTGTAAAATTTCATGAGATTGAGAGAGAGGGAGAGAGAGAGAGAGAGAGAGACATGCTGATGACGTGGGAACGGTGTTATTGTCGGCGTCGGTGAAATTTCGGCAGATGACGGCGTCAGTAGTTGTATTAATGTGTTTGTTGTCGCCCCATCCACCCTCTACACCGCACGGATCTGCACTGGAATCCCAGTCCAATTTCCCTAAAGTCTTTCCTATTTCAATCAACGCAGCTACTGCAAGAATAGAGATCCAACAAGTCAAAAGAAGCACCAATATGTCTCATGCAAAACAGGAAGTGGAAAAGGAAGAGTATGATGAAAGCAATACAAGATTGGTGGGTTTCTTTAATTTTGTTCACCTTCGTCGTCGGGCAAAGAGTGGCGGCAGCAACTGAGTTGACGGCGCACAGAAGGACGATGAGCCCGGAGTAGAGAGATCGAGCTGAGGAGAGATTCGCCATCGTCTCAGTCTCGGAGCTCAACCGGAAGAATGTCTGGAACTTCATGGCGTGTATGCATGTATAGAAAGTGGGGGCAGTGGACAAAGACTATCGCTTTTGTCCTTCAGAGAGTGAAAGCCACGGCAACTGCGACGACTGAAAGTGAGAGACGACCTCAAGTCTTGCTTAGATACAAAGACTTTTGCTTTTCTCCTTCGGAGAGCGAGAGCCACGGCAACGACGACGACTGAAAGTCAGAGATTGCTTAGGATTGACCTTTATCTTGTACGTCATAATAATACTCTTTCTCTTCCAGTGACAATAGTCTTCTCCATTGCTCTGATACCGCTATAGCCAGGTCTCAGGTTTAGGTTACCATTCTTAGAAACTTCATTTCTTTTTTATTAACTTGTCTGGAAAATTATTAGATTCGCTACTTTTGGACAAATCTTTTTTCTCCTCTTTCTTTTTAACCTTCAGCTTCTCTTGAAATATCCATGGGGTATAGGCCGCAAAGACCCGATTCTGTGCAATTATCTCTCAATTATTGTCCAAAAGATCCGAGACATTTAGACTCAATTATTGTACTTTGTCCATCAACGAAAGAATCTAAATTCAACAGATATGTGTTTTTTTTCCTGTAAACAATTTGATAAGATAACTTTTCATCCACGTTAGTTGCGTGCAAACTACTTGAATCGAGTTTAAGTCTAAAGCGAAAATCTGAATTTCAAAAGTAATAAAATCTTGATCGCGAAAGTTAAATGATATATCTTAAAGATAACCGATATTATTTTGAAGATGTGGTCAAGATTGGATGAAGTGTACTTTGGAATCCACGAATATTTATCCTTATGAGCTATAAGAGTCGACCAAGAAAGGTAGAAAAGGATAGTCAACTCTTTGACCGATCTGGGTTTGTCAAAGCAGTGGGTGAGATGCTTTTATATTGGTCTGTTGGTGTCTTCACGTGGGACAAGTTGATGCGCATGGGGACTCCGTCGAGGTTTCGTAATTACGTTAGGGTAAAGTTCTGCTAGTGTTTATAGTCGATAAATCTTGTGTTTAAGATTTGCGTGTGATTTTTTCATGAGATTGAGAGATTAATTCGTGAGGAATGAGACTAAACACTGCGTTGCGCTATCATATTGGATGTAATTGAGACTCAGAAAAACACCGAGATTGTTGAATGACATCGAGTA
>JAGVVM010000386.1:0-43376 GCA_019149425.1 Psidium friedrichsthalianum | reverse complement strand
ATACGCAATCATTTAGTTTGGCCAGCCAATGGTAAATTGAGAACCTAGAACTGCATGTTTAGGGTTGACCCGAGCGTGTGCTTCACCCTAAGCGAGGTTTAGTGGTGAGCTTATTGAGTTTTGACTCACTGTTGTTGTTCAATCATTTTCAGATCCTAAGCCCTAGTAATGAGTGAAACCGCCTATCTCATGGAGTTAGACGGAGTAGATTTTGAGGATTCGTGGATAGTGAGCCACCGACGCCCAAGGAGCCCGACCTCGAGGAGCTACCCTCATCTGACAGAGCAATGTGGATGTGTAGATCTGTAGGCCTTACTCGCTCCTTTTGTTAGCATAGGACAACTGGTGGTGTCCTTATTTTGAAAAAGTTGTACCTAAATGCTAGTTTTATCATTTCAATGAAATTGCCGTTTGGTATGTTGATCTATCTCTCTTCTCTACCCATTCTTTATGTATGTATGGGTGTGATTTGCTTCCGTTAGCGTATTATCTGAGGTGTCGATTGCCCTATGTCGAATCCTGGGTCGTCCGTTCTCATTGGCCGATCGATAAGTTGCGGGATGTTGGGTTGCCCACTGGGTTCGAGCATGACATTGCCCCTTTCATGTGAATAGATCAAATAATTCAGCAAATAATCTCTTAGTCCAGGAGTGCTTGTTTCTAACTTGCCCCTGCGCATGAAATGCATGTGTGAATGAGTCGATTGAAGACTTAAAACACTCTGATTTGTTCAATGACGATAACCATCACAGTCGGTAGGATGCCCCTGCAAGAAAGGAAATGGAAAGTTATCCCTGAAACTAATCCATTAAAGAAGACATACTCTCTTTTTTCAAATCAAGGTTCACTATCAGTCTGCCCCATTTTTATTGGAATGGATTATATCAGATGATCATAGCTTTGTCCAGAACTAGGATTGCTTTTGACACCTAAATTTTGATTTTCTTTTTTCATTTATATTGCACAAAAATGATATTTATTCTCACAAAATATTTCCTCATGATTTACATATTTATTTTATTCATGCATTGCATGTGCATCGATTTGGACCGCATATTGAGCTTAAATCAAGAGTTCTAACCCTTGCAACTCTTCAATATTCTAAAAAATTAAGAGTTTTAAGCAATTAAAAAACCTAAATTCAGATTTCTAATCTAATGGCTCTAATCTAATCTACCTTAGCTAAGTTTAATTCTACAGTCCCTACTAAATCCTACTAGGGCTAGAATTGATCTAACTCTATAAATACTAGTCTAAGCTTAGGGTTCAAGGGGAGGCCAAATATACTGAACACATGGCACTTTACTAGAAGAACGGAGGAGAGGGAGGCCTCTCGGAAAAAACTTCTAGGCGAGGACACTACTTTTGCCGAAGCTTTGCTCGCCTGAAGCTACTGATGTTTACCTTTTTTTGCCACATTCCATTGCTCCTTTTGTGTAGATTCAGCCGTGAAGTAGTCCAACATCATTGATCGGGTTTTGATCTTGAAGTCCTCGCACGACTAGACTGGATCTCCACTTGACATGAGGGAGCACTAAAGTATGGACAAGGAAAAGATCTTATCGTGGAGCCTAGCTGGTCAAAGTCTACAATTCCAGATGAAGTCCAATCAAATTCAATCGAAAAAAAAAGACTCAGAGGTCAGTAATCTTTGCTATTGCAAGAGCATGAACACTAACGAAAATTTGTCCCAGCTGGGCAGATTTTAAAGATGTTGCAACAATCCCTTCCGTTGCCACACCTCACCATCGCCACAATCCACCGATCGCCACTGCTCGAGGCTGGTTTCGTTTGGATTTTTGCTCGCTGTTTGAGCTCTATTTCAGGGTGGTTCGTAGGACGATTTTTCAGTTGTTTTATCCACGAAAATACCTACTATTCGGCGCAAGTTCAAGTCATTGTTTAGACCATATTTCTTGCTAATTTGGGGAGGCCTGATTTGTTACTGATCTGCACCTTTTGTACTACAGTTTGGTGCCAAAACAGTGGTCATCTTGTCCATTTTTATTAACCATTCTATGCATATTTTTGTGGGCTGTTCTGGGGCTATTAGCTTGCCTTTTTCGCATAATTCCTTGTTGTTTATTGCCAAATTTTCAGTAATTTATACACAAAGTGGCTGCTGCCAGGTGTATCTCATCAAGGCCCCGAATCGGTGACGAATCAGCTCAAAAGGGACTGTTTTCGGACGGCTTTCATTGAGTGTGACTGTGCAGAATTTTTGGCTTGAAAAAAGGTAAAATTTCTTAACCTTTTTATTGCAATTTGTGCTTGTTTTACTTGGAAAACATGCATGCATATTCTATCGTTTTGATGAGCATATTTGATTTACAATTAAAGTGAAAATTCTATCTTTTACTAAGTTGTGCTAATAACTGAAAATTGAGTCGCTTCGCTAAGAAATTCTGATTTTTCTGATTAAGTCAATTTGATCATGAAATCACTTGAATATTCTTGAGAATTGATGTAATTTGATTGGAAAATTTCTTTTCTCAAAGTTAAGACTTGTTCGGCATTTTTTAAAGATTAAAATGGGTTAGTTGAAAGAGAAAATGAATTTTTGTGAACTAAAGATTGATTTTTGGCACATGCATCACCTTAGCCGAATATGATATTTCTATGGATGAGCCTTGCTTTGAATTTTATCTCTATGTTGTGGATGAGGTTTATTAAACTAAGCTTTAGCTAATCTTTGTATATATTTCAAGTGGACAATATCAGACTTGTCATGGATGATCTATTGCTTTGAATGTTTATCTCTTGCATGTGAGTTGGTTGAATCGCTCTTTCTCATGATTATTTGGTGCTATCTCATATTGTGGGTAAGGATTTATTCTTAATTGGATAACGTTTGATTTGTCGTGGATAGAATTTTGATCTCAATGATTATCTTTAACATATGAGTTTGTTGGATTATTTATTTGGTGGTTGAATTGCCTTATCTCTTGTGGATTTTTTGAGTTCATTTGACTTGGGGATAGGATTTGATTGAATTGGGTAATTATCCAAATTTTTGAGAATTATCTGAAGCACTTTGCAAATATGTAACAATAGTTTTCTCAAATTAAAATTGAACTTTAGATGAGGAAAGGTGAACCCAATTTCACATTTTTGACCACCCCTTCATATTTTCAAAATTTAAATAAGACAGTCCACCATTATTTATATTTGGTCATGTTTGTTAGTCATTGTTTGTTCATATAGTTTGCACATTTACAAACAAACATGCCCATAATATATGCTCCCATGTGCCTTGTCTCTTCAGAAATAAATTGCATGCCTTAGCCACGATCTTGTGGAATGGGACGGCAATTTAGTATAGAATTTCATGTTCTGCCCTTTGGTAACAAAGGATGATGTCATTCTATATAATTATTCGCATACCGACTCAAATCTCCGAGGATGTAGCGGATAAAATTCTCCTCTATGCAGATCTTTGGAATGAGTGAATTCATTGAGAAAAACGAAATTAAAAGGTATATTATGGGCTTTTTTGTTTATTTTGTTTAATCTTTGCATTTCATTTGTTTGTTTCATTAAACAAAAAAACCCGAAAAATAACTCTCTTTTTTAATAGTTAATCGTGCCAAAAGTCTATTTTATATCATAAATATAATCTAATATAAATTAAGAATTTAAGAAATAATTTTCTTAGATTAAATTGGATGATAACTCATTTTTAGGCATGTTTTAATAGTCATCATTTAATCCGAAAAAAAAAAAATCATTTTTGCATATACATAGTCATTCATGTCATTTTCAAAGGAAAAGTCATTCAGTTCACAATCATCAATGGCAAAGGATTTTTCATAAAATTTGATACCAAAAGGGCATTAATTTTTTCAAATTAATGTAATCAAGTCTCCGGACTCATTTTCTCTGGTTCATAGAAATAAATTAATTCTCATGTTAATTTATTTAGGTTTCTAATTGAGCTACCAAGAACGATTAGTGGCGGCTCCAAATTGAGTAAACTTTGCATGAAAAGAACCTAAGTTGCGATTCAATAGGACTTGGGAGGGTCTGAATTAGGTTAGTCAATTAACCTAATAATCCATTAGCCTTGAATGATTTTTTTAGGTTGCGACAACCCTCTAAAAAATGATTGATGGTGACTCCGATCATGCACACCGATGCACATGTCACCCAATCACACTATGGTCGAACTTTATAAACCCGTCATGACTTGGTATGGGCCTAGGAGAGCCCGAGCTAAGCCTAATCAGAGGCTTACCAATCTATCTGCCGATCTTGAGGATCAAGTTGCGACACCCAGGCAGCCATCTCAAGGGTTGAGTGACCCAATCGACGAGGCTTGAGATCACGTGGCCCCATGCCTCCTTCGCTGCCCTGTACTTCACCGACTCCGCCTTGAAGAAGAAGATGAACAACAACAATTTAGGGATTTGTTTGAAAGAGGAGTAAAAATGGATTTCAGTAAGTTTTGGGGGGAAAATAGGTATTGACAAATTTTCATTAATGGGGCCTTTAGTGTTTCGAAAATGCTGAAGGCCCAATGCTGGTCCCTATCAACAATGGGTTTTTAGCCTTCCCAAAGCTGGCATTTGGCCAAATGCCCCTTGAAATGGCTTGCCAAACATCCTAGCATTTTCCCCCACTAAAACCCCTTGAGAAAGCTGAACCAAACACACCTTAGTATTTCTCTCATAGGCTTACAACACCTTTGTTAAAGATTCTACTAGGTTTACTGCCAATGTAAATAACATTTTACACGTTCATCATTAGAATGATGACATGTATTTGGCCATAGTTGCGGTGACCAAATTTGTCCACGTGTTAGCCCAACTTAAAATTCACTAATAGTGGCTAGTATGCCCACCATGATTTGTGTTGATCTTAGTCATCACGAACATTTTTAATTGTGAGACGACAACATTGAACAATTTCATACAATTTAGAGACTAAATAGAACATATACCAAAAGTCCATCAATCGTATTGAATAAATTAAAAGTTCAAAAACGACATTGCATATTGGGTTAAAGTTCAGAAATCACTTTGAGCAACATTAAGGTTCGGTTTGCACATTGGGCCAAAGTTTAAGGATCATTTATGTCATTTATCCAAAATGAATTAATGAAAACTTTCATCATTAATGAAAATATTTAGAAATAGGTTGTTGTTGATAATGAAAACTCATCGATCAATTTCTAAAAGCGATATAAATAGTTATTTTTAAGAATATATTTTAATTATTTAGTTTATCATGACATAAAGGCACTAGTGTTGCAAAGAGTATCTCTCGGGCAAGTCCTTGATAGTGCTCTTTGTCAAGGAAAAAATTCATTGTCGGAACAACTATGCCCAGAGAGAATTACTAGATTTGGACCACAATCTATCTGCAGAAAGTCCATAGTGGACAACAGTTGATTCACTCCCCCTTATCGACCTCATTCAAATATAAAACTTAAAAAGTGTTCGATTATGACGAATTATTTGAAAAAAAATCTTTTTTCTATAAAAATTTGCTTTAACACAATATTCTTAGAGGAAAGACCCTTTCACATCCCTAGATTTCTAAAAAATGTCCGCGAAACTACATACTTACACATAAAATTAGAACGTCGACTGCATGGCACACATAAAGGTTAGGCTTAGCATGTTAAGGCTCAAAATGTGCTCCAAGTGAATCAATCCAAAATCCGAACCTTCCATGAAACCGAATGATCTTTTTACCAGTTGATGGAAAAGAAAATTACTTCTCAATCTCATCACCGATTGGCCCAAAAGTTCTTTCATTGCTCTGGAATGTGAGGGAGCAAACAATAATATGCCCGTAAAAAATTCCAGAGTGATCAGAAAATAAAGTCAAGTACTCTCCAGGATAGTCGAGTTTAATCTGCAAAATTAGAAAGACAATCATCTTTATCCCTACCCCCAACTGTAGAATGTTGAAAATCAGCAAGAACAGAACACTCCGGTTGATAAGTTGCATTTGGTTAAACGGCAATGTAATACCTAAATAGATAATTTCGCTGCATCTAGAGCATAAGACCAATTTTGGTCCGCCAGAGTCAAACAAATCATTCGTTTGCAGAACAAAAGGCCATTGCTCAAAAATGCTTTGGCAGCGCTTTCAGAACAGTTACTAAGATTAAGGAAAAATTGTTCGCAGACTAAAAAGTCATGAAGTGAAAATACCTCGTAATATTCTTTTCTTTTCTTTTCTTTTTCATTTTTCGTAGGTAGTGCTTTTTTTTTTTAATGTATTGAAGGCTTCGTCGTAAATGGAACCGAGGGAGGTTGGAAAACCAAAGAGAGGTCCCTTTCCTGTGATGATGTTACGTCATGCTCGCCAATGACGTTCTCAGAGGATAATTCCCATTCCAGATCATTTGCTGTCTTGGGCTGCCGGAGAAAAAGGGAAAAAAATTAAAAATTAAAAATCATTTTTTTAAATAAGCATGGAAACCTTTCTTTTTATAATTTTTTTTTAAAATGATATTGCTAAGACATGTTCATGTAACAAAAGT
The DNA here is from genome assembly GCA_019149425.1 of Psidium friedrichsthalianum. NCBI lineage: Eukaryota > Viridiplantae > Streptophyta > Magnoliopsida > Myrtales > Myrtaceae > Psidium > Psidium friedrichsthalianum. Next base: position 36,883 of record JAGVVM010000386.1, on the reverse strand, counting down.
TTAATTAAATTGACAAAAAGACCCTTTTTTTTTGGGAACTGAAAGGATAAGAATATTGCTCTGGCGAGGGTCACATATGCAGTTAAAAAGACTTGAGCTTAATCGGGGCCTTTTAAGATATTCTATATACTTTTTTGTGGTTGCGCTCGATTTTTGAATAATCTAATAGAATTTTCCTAGGACAAAGTTGGATTCATCTAATCATGGGTACCATCGTCATTGTCTGAACGATACTTCAACATGCAAATGATTATATACCCTTCATATTCGATGTATTCGACTGCCTCTGCCACCGTTGGGTTGTCGTCTAGGGCTACCAGAGAAAAAGGAAAAGAAAATAGAAATTAAAAAATTGTAAAATTAGTTTTTTTTTTAAAAATAATCATGAAAAACTTGTTTTTTTATAATTTTTAAAAAAATGATATTGCTAAAAAATTTTCATGTAATAAAATTAAATTAAATTAACAAAACACCTTTTTTTCTAGTAACTGAATGGATAATAATATTGCTCTGGCGAGGGTCACATATGCAGTTAAAAGAGTCAAACCTAATCAGGGCCTTTTAAGATATTTTATATAAATTTTTTGTTGCACTCGATTTCTCAATAATCGAATAGAATGTTATTAGGACGAAGTTGGATTCATCACATCTGGCTATCACCATCGTTATCGTCTGAACAAGACTTCAACGTGCAAATTATTATATACCCTTATCATTGGAATTTTCTGCTGAGCAAAAAAATCTTCTTATTGCTCGGAGGTGCGTTTGGTTCAGCTTTGGAAATGGGTTTGAACAAATGCTAATGTCTTTAGCCTAAGTGATCTTGGGGAAATGCAAATGGGGGTTGCCAAACAAATCCATTAAAATGCAACTTCGGGCTAAGTAATGTTTGGCAAAAAAGTTTACAAGGGCTTTTAGTTGTATACTGCCTTTTTTATCCATCTTTAAAAAAAAAAAAACAACGCTCTTCACTGGCCAACGAAGGGCTCCAGTCGAGGCTGCCTAGGTCGTGTAACCCCCAACGACAAAGCCTGAGGTCGAGTGACCCAAGAGATTGTTGTCGGTTGTCGTGCAACCCATGTGGCCATCTCAGGGGTTGAATGACCCAAGCGATGAGGCCTGAGGTCGCGTGGCCCCATGCTGCCTTCGTAGCCTTGCCCTTCACCGACTCCACCTTGAAGAAGAAGATGAACAGCAACAATTTGGGAATTTTTTCAAAAGAGGAGTAAAAATGGATTTTAGTAAGGTTTTGGGGGCAAAATAGATATCTGACGAATTTTCATTAATGGAGCCTTTAATGCTTTGACAATGCTAAAAGCGCAATGCTGGTCCCTATCAGTATTGACTTTTAGCCTTTCCAAAGTCAACATTTAGCCAAAAGCCCCCAAGCGCACCTTATTATTTCTCTCAAGGTTTACAACACTTTTTTTTTTTTAAGATTCTACTATGTTGACTGCCAATGTAAATAACATTTTATACATTCATCATTAGAATGATGACATGTATTTGGGCATAGTTGCGGTGACCAAATTCATCCACGTGTTAACCTAACTTAAAACTCACAAATAGTGGCTAGTGTGCCCATCATGATTTGTGTTGATCTTAGTCATCACGAACATTTTTAATTGTGAGACGACAACATTGAACAATTTCATACAATTTTGGGATTAAATAGAACGTGTACCAAAAGTCCATGAATCACATTGAACAATTAAAAGTCAAGGATTGAGGGTTAAAGTTCAGAAACCACATTGAGCAACTTTAATGTTCGGTTTGCACATTGTGCCAAAGTTTAAGGACCAATTATGTCATTTATCCAAAATGAATTAATGAAAACTTTCATCATCGACGAAAATGTTTAGGAATAGATTGTTGTTGATAATGAAAAACCATCAATTAATTTTTAAAAGTGATATAAATAGTTATTTTTAAAAATATTTTTTATTTTTTAATTTATCCTGACATAAACACACTAGTGTTGCAAACAGTATCTCTTGGGCAAGTCCTTGTTAGTGCTCTTTGTCAGGAAAAAACTCATTGCCGGAACAACTATGCCAAAGAGAATTACTAGATTTGGACCAAAATCTATCTGCAGAAAATCCATAGTGGACAAAGTTTATTCACACCTAAATTTTTATTTTTCATTTAAATCATTTATATTGCACAAAAATGAGAACTAACCTTAGTTCTCACCAAAATAAAAAAAAATCATGTATTGCATATTTAATTTTTTTTCCATCATGCATTTGTCATTTTTTGCATTCAATTCTGGGGCGAGCCTGACTCTGTAGGCGGTTTGGATTGAGGTTCATCATGATTTTGGCTAAGGTAAGCTAATGTTTGTCAAAGTCCCTCGAGCATATTTTTGAGCTTAGTTAAACCCGTTGAACAATCATTTCTTTAGAAAAAAAGCTTAATTAAGTGCATGTTTTTAGGAAAAGCCTAATTTGAGCTTAGAAATTTTGCGTGAATGAGTTTGAAAAATGAAATAAAATTTGGCTAGAGGTAGGGTGGAATTGCAAAAATTAGAGAGGGCTTTGAACCTTGTTTCAAATTTATTTTGGCCTGTCTTTTGCTCAATAAATTGGAAGGGCTTTTAATTAATTACCCGTTAATTAATTAGAACCCGATTCAAGCCCGAAGATGAGTGATAGCACAAGGAATTGACAAAATTTGGCTGGCCCCATCACTATCATCATCTGCATGAATTTTTCAAGGGAGTTCCGGCGGATCTGGACTCTTTGAAGATAAAGCTTGTTCAGAAGATTATCTCGAAAAATTAGAGTCCTTAAAAATAAAACTCTATCTTTGCCTGTCCAAAAAATAAACAGACAATTCTGTTGGATATGAACTCTTCCAAGATCAGAAAATTTACTCCAATGGTTGATGTCAAATCCTACTCTAGCTAGGATTACTAATCCAACGTTCTACAAAGAGTCCGACATCTACTAGGATTAGTAAGCTTTATTCTCTATAAAAAGAGTTAGGCGGTTTGAAAATTTTCTGCTCAGAAAAATTTGGGAAAACACTGTGAGCAATAGAGAGGAAAAAATACGAATTCTTGAGCAAGTCGCCTTCAACGTGAAAGTACGCGGGGTTGCCTCTACTCTGCCCCTACTCGTTTCCACGTCCTCTGCCTTGGTTGGTGTTTCTGCAACCAGCTACTCGACGGTCCCTTGCTGTGTTTTCTGCCCTGGTGCCTCTGCTCGTAGTTCGTGCTGCTCGGTGCTTCTATTGCACCTGCTATTCCAACGCTGCTGCCACTAACTCATCTTCTCGCGGCCGAAATTCTTTGCACTTTTTTTGTCACTATCTGGCATAGGTTTGAGTAGCTGTTCAGTGCAGAATTTTTGCTCGTCATTCTGGTTTGATTACCACACCTTTGGTGAAAACTACTTGCTGTTCGCTACTGTTCTGGGGACTGTTTTTGCGACAAATCGAGCTATACTTGAAGCTTTTCTCAGTCACTAACCAGCACACAAGTTTACTGCTGTTCAGAGTTGATTTGGAAGCTGTTCATGGCTATTTTAGCCGCTGTTTATCTCAAAAACAGCAGCTATTTTGTCCAGTTTGTTAGCTGTTTTGTGCAGAATTTTGTTTCGCTGTTCGGGGACAAATCACCTCGCTGTTTGCGCAGAAAACCCTTGCTGTTTAGTGCTGAATTTTTGGTAACTTAGTACTCAAAGTAACTGCTGCAAAGCGTGTTTCATCAAGGCCTCGGATTAGTGCGAATCAAGCTTCTAGGCATGCAAATCCCTTGGCCGATGGCTCGCGTAGCTTTGCTTGGAATTCAAATTTTTGGTTAGCTTGCTCAAATCAAGTAATTTTTCTATCTCATGATATTCTGAAAATAATTGAATGTGAGTGAATATTTGATGAATATGCATGAACATGAACAGATTACAATTGTTTAACTTGAAGTTTTCAAATTTAGAACAGCCGATAGGATATTGTGCATATCTTTGAATCTAGAATTATCCATTGAAAAATTTCTGCATATCTTGTCTTGGATATTGTTCTATATTCAAACTTGAGTAAATCTTATGATTAATTTCTGAACAACCAAATCTCATGCATATCTCTAAGATATTGTGGATAGACTTTGCGTATTCTAAACACATCTTTCTTAATTCGGATAATTATCTGAAAATAGTTTGAAAATTCCATGAGATAATTTTCTTAAATTAAAAAAGATGTGATTATCATTTGTGGATGGGGTCTTATACCCTTTAAAATTCAGCTCTTTATTCCTTAGTAGCCGAAAATCATTTTTTTTATATTATAGCCTAAAGTCAAATATTTTTATAATATTCCTTGAGTATAATACATGCTCCCTTGCACCTTTGTTCCTCGGATATGTGCACTATGGATGGTCATCCGACTTCACCCTCAAAGTACGACGTTATCTGCACAAATGAGATTGTTCATTTCATCCCATAACTTTTGTGTAACATTCTGAATTTCGACCCCTATTTGGGACTTGAATATAGAATGGATATGTCATGGATGCACTATTAATGAATTCCACTCGAAACTGATCACTTCGAGATAACTGACCAAAAGGGAAGGGCTATCTAGGAAAATAAGTACGTGGACCAATTGGTCGATACGCGTAACTCCTAACAGCCACCCGTTAGTTTGAGAATTTCATTATAGCTGCTATCTTATGAATTTGGCCACGAATTGAGTTCCGAATAGGACAATCGATTTTCAAGAGCGTTGCAGTTGCTAAATTTGGATATTGACGAGGAAGGTTCGGAAATTGATAGTTTGGACTCGGAGTGTCGAGAAGAAAGACAAAAATTAGAAATTTCTGTCGAGTCCCTGATTTGCGCTAGATTCAGTGGCTAGGGTGTGAGATGAATTTTAGCGAAGTCAGAAAAATTTTCCGAGATCATCTCGAGTCATTTTCCCTTCGCGATTGAGCCAAAATAACACCGATTCAGTCCCAATCAGTCCCGTTTTGGCACGAATTTTTGAGGATTGACTAGTCAAACTTGCTCTCCAAGTTTTGACCAGATTGGATAAGCTTTGACCAACTTTTGGTCAAATCGATGAATAGTAACCGAGATATTTTATTATTTTATTATTATTATTATTATTTTTCTTTTCTCAAATAATGGGTTCTTTCTCTCTCTTCTTCTCCCCTTTTACGGCAGAAACCCCCACCCCTTCACTATTCCACCATAGAAACCACTTTCTCTCTCTTTTTCCCCCCCTCTCATTTGGCTCCAAATTCTGGCTGCAGACTTCAACCGGCCACTGACAAAAATCTGTAAGTTGGATTCTCACAATTTTTGGATATGTTGTAGTTCAATGTCTTACGGTTCTAACCCAACTTGAATCGCCTCAATCCGAGGTCGTTTGACCCTTCAAATGTATTTTCTCGTATCAGTCGACGAAACTGTTTTCTGGGTGCCGAATTTCTGTTTTAGCTCAAAATGATATATGTCGACCTCGGCTGCCCTTAGATCTCATTTCCATGTCAAATATGTGATTTCTAGTTCGTTTTGGTGCCTAAACAGCCCCCTCACAGCCCCGGTTTCTCTTGGTTTAGCCGTTCTCTTCCCTTGTCGTCGTGCTCCGCCGCTGGTCTCGGTTGTCGCCGGTTGTCCTTCGCCATTTCAGCTGGTTTCCACAGCTTGTCAAGCTTCGTTTGGTAAGTTAAACCTCTATTCCTTGATTAGGATATTGAACTTGCCATGGATTAGCTCTAGAGTTCGATTCGGGGTAAATCGGTTTAGAAAAAATTTCCGGAAACGGCGTTATTGGTGGAAATCAATTCTGTGGAATGCTGTGATATGCAGTTTGGATGTGAATTGTTGTTTTATTGGTTGAATATAGGCTGGTGGTGTTGATTGGAGTGGGTCCCGTGAGGTTCGGGCCTCGAAAAATGAATTTTTGGGACATTTTCAACAAAAACGGGCCAAATAGTACTCTGGAATCACTGTTCACGTGCTGCCCAATTTGATTTTGAATTGAGAATGACAATTCATGTGGGTCCCGTATGGCTTGAGTATTTAAAAGTGAGAAAATGAGGCATTTTTGTCACAAACGGGCTCGGAAAATATTCCACGTGACTATTCCCGGTGCCCGAGAGCTGTGGCTGAGTCCAAATAATATTTGTGGATTATCCACGTGTGTCCACGTGCGATGATTTTGTGATTTTGGGTCCGACGTGGAATTTTTGGCAATAAAAATGAATATAATTGGGCATTTTTAATATAATTGGGCACGTGAGATAAATTGATTGGTTTGGCCATGGTGTCGGCCACGTGGATTGATATTCTTGGGCACGTGTTTTGAATTGTGGCCTAATGTACTTGGCCGTGTTTTTCGCCCAATTGAATTGGCATTATTTTATTAGCCTGAGAGGCTCGTGCGATGGATTTCGCGTGTGAAATTGCATATCATTGTCACTTGGCGTAATACGTAGCCATATTGTGACTTGGCGTAAAATGTAGCCACAGAGGCGTAAAATGTAGCCTCAGAGGCGGAAAACGTAGCCTCGTGCGCCCTGATGCGTTTGGCGCGGGGTAGCTGGAGTGATAAGCGTGCCAACCTGAGGCGGTTCTTCTACGTGGGTTGGAGCACGGACCTGATGCGCTTAAATGACGCGGGTCGGACCTGGCGCCTATACGACGTGGGTCAAATTGACTGTTAAGCCGAGGCTCAAGATTGAGCGTGCATGCATATGCGATTGCTGTGATTGTCCTGCTTGGACGTGTTTGGTTTAAATGCCTAATGATTTTATATTGAGCCATTGATTGGCGATGATTTCGATATCCTGATTCTGTGTGGTCCCGGATTGGACCAGAGATTCGAACTGTATTGATGTTTGGTCATTTTATGGCGAGCTTTATATTGAACTGTGCTTGGTATTTTTCTGGCCCTATGATTTTGAGTTCCTGGATGAGGCTTGAGAGTTTAGTCTGAGGTTGTTTGGTGTCCTGAGAAAGGGATTAGGGGTTAGCTTACTGAGATTCGTTCTCATGGGTGATTTCCCCATTTTTCAGACCCCAAACTGCCGCAGTGAATGCGATCCTAGTAAGGCAGGGGATCGAGTTGGATATTGAGTCGGAAACTCAGCTTTTTCTTGGATCGGATGGTGGGGCGGATGTCGATGAGCACAGTTGGAGTTGAAGCCCTTTTTGTAGAAATTTGTATGGTTTGCTTGTAGTCGAAGATAGAAATTGCCGACCTAAGCCCTTTTTGTTAAAGGTCGAGCTATAAGATGTCAAAGGACGATAGGAATTTTGATTTGTGCATATTAAATGTCGCCAAACCGATGTATATAAATATGATGTAATATAAGAAGTGGTTTGATGTAAATTAGACTGGTTGGTCTCTCTATCTATCCCTTTCTGTGCATGAAGTTGAAGGAGCTCGTTTCCGTTGCCTAAGGAACTCTGAGATCGTTTGGACAATGACGAGTATCCTGGGCCGTCGTTCCTGTTATCCAATCGATCGTACAAGTAATAGGGATGTCGCGTGGCTCGCCGGGTTCGGGGCGTGACATTTTGGGACCGGACTGATGAATTTCATAATATTTAAATTCACCATCTGACCCCACCCTCGGGGTACGATATGAACAAATTCCCTTCCGACCTTAAACTTTGGATATGAAGCAAATTCATCAAAAAATTTGGATTATAAAGTGTACTATACTCAAGGTTTATTTTACTTTTATTTGAATCTTTTTTCTTAAAAAAATCAAAAAAAGAACATCAAATCATGGACTAAAATGGAATTAAATGTCAAAATGCCTTTTAATAGAAAATTAGACTTTGAGTGATCAATTTCTTAATTTATACTAATTGTTATCAACCTCCGAACCATCTTTTATTTTGCCATTTATTTAATTCAAAAATACCAAAAATATCATTCATGTGCATTTCATATGGGGTAGACCATGCATAATTCTTGTCATCACATCATGCATATTTACCATGTCATTCATGCATTTTTATTCATGTCATATAGGTCGATTTGCATCCTTCGCATGTCATGGCGTTTAAATTTTAAATCATGTTTTGTGTGCATTAAAACTCATATCATGTCACTTTTTTCGAAAATGAGCATGCATTGTTTTCATTCATGTTATTTTGTATATCATTAGAACCCACATTTTTCATGCATTAAAACTTGATTTTTTTAGACATCATGTATGCTCATTATGCTTGTCATATAGCTTAGATTGCATAGCATCATATAAATGCATTCATGTAGTTGCATTTGCATTGCATTCATTTAATCAAGAAAAATCCCAAAAAAATTAATTGCACCTAGATCTTCAAATAAATCAATTCAATGGGCCAATCAAGGAATACCGAACGGTGTTAATTGAAAAATTAACAAAATCAAGTCCTCATACTTAAATCTCTAGTTTGTAGAAGATAAGGTATCCTCCCGATACTTTATTTAGGTATCTAATCTACCTGCCAAGAAAAGATTAGTGGCGGCTCCAAAATTTAAATCATTTAAACATAAACCTAAGTTGCAAATTAGAAGAGCTTGGGAGAGCTTAGGCTAGGTTAGTTAATTTATTTAATTAATCTAGTAATCCATTAATCTTGAAATTTCCTAATATTTAGGTCACGACGCAGTTGATTCAATCTCCCTTGTCCACCTCATTAAAATATAAAACTTACAAAGTGTTCATCTATGACGAATTATTTGAAAAAAAAAAAAAAATCTTCTTTCTATAAAAATTTGCTTTAACACACTATTCTTAGAGGAAAGACCCATTCACATCCCTTGATTTTGGAGAATGTCCGTGATGCTACATGCTTACACACAAACTTAGACCGTCGACTGCATGGCGCACATAAAGGTCAAGCTTAGCATGTTAAGGCTCAAAATGTGCTCCAAGTGAATCAATCCAAAATCCGCACCTCCCATGAAACCCAATGATCTTTTTACCGGTTGATGGAAAAGAAATGTACTTCCCAATTTCATCGCCAATTGACCCTAAAGCTCTTTCATTGCTTTGAAATATGAGGGAACGAATGATAATATGCCCACAAAAGATTCCAGAGTGACCAGAAAATGAAGTCAAGCACTCTGGAGGATAGTCGAGTTTAATCCACAAAATTAGAAAGACAATCATCTTTATCCCTTCCCACAACTGTAGAATGTTGAAAATGAGCATGAACAGAACACTCTGGTTGATAAGCTGTATTTGGTTAAACAGCAATGTAACACCTAAATAGATAAGTTCGCTGCATCTAGAGCAATAGAGCAATTTTGGTCCGCCACAGTCAAACAAACCATTCGTCTGTAGAACAAAAGGCAATTGCTCAAAAATACTTTGGCAGTGCGATGAGAACAGTTACCAAGACTAAGGAAAAAATTGTTCGCAGACTTAAAAGTCATATAGTGAAAATATCCATTAATATTTTATTTTTTCATTTTTCAGAGGTAGTACTTTTTTTTAATGTATTGAGGACTTTCATCGTAAATGGAACCTAGGAAGGTTGGAAAACCAAAGAGAAGTCCCTTTTCTGTGGGGCCAATACCCAAAAAAACCCTAAACTTTAGGTCCAGTCCCAATTTTACCCAAAACTTGTTTTTGTCTCATGAAAAACCCAGAACTTTCACCTTTGTCCCAAATTTACCATCGTTAACTTTTCATCCAAAATTACCGTTAGCGATCTCACGTGGCATTTCCACGTCATTAGTAAAATCAACTCAGCAAGCTCACATGTATAAATCCTGTGCAAAACGACGTCTTTTTGGGTGAGTAATTAGGGTTTGGCTTTTAGTTCCTCTTTCTCTTCGTTTCATCTCGTCTTTCCCTTCGATCTCGCTGGGATTCTCCATGGAGCTCACTCCCTAGGGAGCTCACTCCTCTATCTCTCCGGCTTGGTGTCCTTCGTCTTTTGCGCTCCTGTGCTCGAGACGCTTTGAGGCCTCCATCTCTGTGCGCACAAGACACTCGGACATCTCACACTCGGAGTCTGTCATCTCTTGCGCTCGTAGGCACGAGACGCGAGCACGAGACGCTCGGACATCTCGCGCTCAGAATCCGTTATCTCTTGCGCTTGTAGGCACAAGACGCGCAGACATCTTGTGCTTGAAGGTTAGGTCTTCCGTTATCCTCCTATTTAAGTTTTTGTAGATGGGTAGCCTTCAATCTCGCGCTTGGACATTTCTCTATTGTTAACGGGAAATTCTGAAATTTGTTGGTCAGACACTTCAAATACTGTGAAAACTACCACGTTGATTTCCCGAAATCCTTGGAATTTGTGGATTCGTTGATTGTTAATGTTATGATATACGATTAATTCTTGTTTGAATGAATTTGACTTAATTCTTTTTTGTTGTTGTCCTAAAGAAGATAATTAAGTATGTTGTAAGTATTGAGGCTTTGTGGTGGAGGTGGATATCAAAATCCATGCTTTTACTGTCTGACACTTGAGGTTAATTGTCCATATAGTATATCTCTTGTCGGCAAAGAGTGACTTTATGGAGAAAACCAATGCTAGTCAGTATTGAGAGCTTTGTGTGAAGTGGATCTCATGCAAATGATGTTAGATTAAGATTGTAAATCTATTAAAATTAAGGTTCTGCTTTGAAATAAGCATTTCTGTGATGAGTGGGTCTTATATTATTAGTTTGCTTCTATTAATATAGAATGGAGGTTCTAACAGTGGTGGCAGAGCATTGAGTCAATTCGAAAGCGACAAATGTGATGTTCCATGCAAGCAACAGCAACAAACAACCCTCTACCTCGTAAAGCCCAAGAAATGTTGCCAGGAGATCATTTTGCTATTCAACATGGAAAAGTAATTTATAACTGCTTGATGCAGTCATATATATTAGTGGTAAAGCCATTCTCAGCTATAACTTAAGCAATTTTTTGAAAAATGTTGGATCTAAACTTGCTGAAAAGTATTACCTTGCTTTTACAGGTTGATGATTGTTGGTTTTTTGAATGGATCGGTCCTTATCTGACATTGCAAGAGAAAGGCGTCATTTGCCAAGTGATGAATGATAACGAGGCCTTGAAGGAGAGGCTGCAAATTGTGGAGAATTAGTTGGACAATGGCTTACAGATTAATACTATGAGAATGCAAGCGAAGGAGAAGACATATGTTACAGTTATACTTGTACTAATAGGAGCTTTCATTGTCTTAATGATGTGTATGGTCGATAGGATGGTGCCATTGCTTTCCAACAACAAAGGTTGATAAGTAGCCTTTTTCATTTCAGGTAGTCAATTTTTGTCTTGGTAAGAAAGTATGTATTTATGAATCATCTATAACATTAGTAAGTTGTGATGATTCAATATTTGTCATTTGAATAGAAAATACTTGACCAAAATCTTGATGCCTCATCGAACCCAAGCCACTGCATGTTTCAAAATCTTCCGGCTCAATTCCATGAAAAATATCTTGCTTTGAGCTTGTTTTTCACATAAGAACATAACTTTTTTGGCCTTCAATCAGAGTGTATTCCTCTTCTTGGACTACATTTGCACATCGAACATGATTGGAACTTGAATTACAACGGGCTCTAAGATGGTCCAGGTAAAAGACAAAATTCAGAATGTTTATGGACAACAACTGAAGGCATCAAGATATAAAATGCGGTTGCCAACTTCTTTGTCTGCTTCATCATCTACTGGTCCTGTGTTTGCAAAGTGGTCCATGCTTCACAAAGGAGTTTCAAAAATCCACTTATAGTGGTCAATCCATTCATTCATATGGTACTCCAAAAACCAGCAAAAGGAGTTCAGTCTTGTGCACTACTGAATACGGTACATTATGAAAACATCCCAAATAAAAATTACATTGCCAAATCTCCAAATAGATAATACATAACCAAATGCACATACAAACACCACAAAAATTGCCCTTTTCAGTCTACAACTCAACATCCACAAAAATTGCCCTTTTCACAAAGGAGTTTCCGATCCACAACTTCACAATCCACCGATTCCAGATTCTTGAGTGGGTGGAGGTTCTAAGATACCAATTGAAGATTGGCTCGTTGAAACTTGAACATCTCTTGCTATTGATGGACCTCCAATGTGCATAACTTTATCACTGCCAGGCATCTAAAGTGAAAAGAAAAGTATGAATTTCCAATGTGAATAACACGTAAACTTGCAGTTCTTCTCAACATACATTTAAATAGACAAAGAGATTACCCTTAAATATGAATTTCCAGAGGCTTCAGAAATGAAAAGTCCATAACCTCTCATGCCTGAAGATATAAAATGAGCATAAAAATACGTTAATCACAATATACACTTATTGTGAAAATAATATATGTATAAAAAAGCACTAACTTGTGCCATCTCCTTCCTAATGATAGCGGAGTCCCTATTAGATTGTACATTAGCCTGTGCATTGGTCTGAACTCCAATAGCCTTCTTTGGTCTTCCTCTTTTTGCCTACATATGAAAAAAAAATACAAAAAAATACTAATGTTACCGATCATGAAAACTCAAAAAAAAAATCTTATTAAAAATTACACAAACCTTCGAATAAGACTTACTTTGGGTGGCCTTGATGTTGTAGGATTCTTGCATGTCCTCTTGTTATGCCCATACTGAAGGTAGTTTGTACATTGCATTTGGACTCCAACTTTTAGCAATTTCTTACCATCGCTATTTCGTTCATCCTTATCCTTGATTCTGTTTTTCTTCTCTCTCCCCTTTTTCTTCTGTAAGGTGGAGGTTTGATTGGCTCACCACTGACTTGAGGCCACATTCTTTTTCCATTCATGGCTGGGAAGGGATATTGGTAGCATCTTTGATAAGCATCTTTCTTGAAGCAATCATCAACATAATCATCGATATCTAACTTCATGAAAGTAATACAACATATTGCATGTTTACATGGTATTCCAGAGATATCCCATTCTCTACAAGCACAAGTTTTTCCATCCAAGTCAACCACAAAGTTATCGTCATACACTTGAACTTGAAATTTACTCCCCATTGCTGCTCTAGCAATACAATGCCTGGACTCTAATTTTCTTCTCCAACTTCATTCTAATCCTTGGGCAAATAGGATCCATTTGATCAACCATTAACTGACTTCTCTCTGCCATCCTCTCCATCAACATCGTTCTTATTTCTTCAAGCATCTCAATTATGGGTTTTTCTCTTGGTATGCAAATGTATCCATTGAATGTCTCGCTTAAATTATTATCAACTGCATCACACTTGGTTCCTGTCTTGATGAAAGCCCTACAAAAGTGCTCGGGGCCTTGCCTCATGAAGTCTTCATAACCTTTAGGGCACTCCATCTTCAAATCTGCCATTGCGACGTCAAATTCAGCTTGAAATGTACACCTTACAACCCTCCAAAAGAGATGTTTAAGAGCATCCCCTTTGTGCAATTTTTTCCAATTGGCATATATGTGTCTTGCACAATTTCGATGCTCTGCTTGTGGAGATAGCCATGAAACTGCATTCATTAGTCCCTGTAACCAAATTAGTAAATAAAAAGCAAACAAGTGTCGTCAATGATTGCATTAGTGTTACTTTACAACCAACAAAGACAAAAGGTGGGATATTACCTTTTGTTGATCACTGATAAAAGTCCAACCTTTACCTGTGCCCACCATCAAGTCAGTGAATAATAGAGTGAGAAACCAAGTCCAAGATGCCTCGGACTCAACTTCCACAACTGCCCAAGCTATTGGAAACATTTGATTGTTTCCATCTCGTCCAACAGCACACAACAACATACCCTTCAATCCAGTCTTAAGAAGCACCCATCCAAGCCTATGACATGCCTACATCCTGCTAAAAACCCGTGTTTCAACTCTATAAACCCCACATAAAACCTCTCAAATACTTTAGTTGTTGAATTAACTTCCATCTCAAATGTTCCATCCTTGCTAATTCTCTTGAGCTCCGCCAAATAAGATCTCAACATGTCATATTGCTCCTCTATCGGGCCCCTTATAAGACTAAGAGCTTTTGATATGGCTCTGTAACATTTTTTTCTATCCAGTGTCAGAGCAAACCTTTCTCTTGCATCTGCTCGCATTTCTGCAGCTAAGTAAGTTAGCCTATCATTAATCTTAGGCATGTACTCATGAGCAAGCCATGTAGCAGTAGCTTGCTTATTGGTTAGGCTTCGATTACAACTATGTGGGTCTCCAACTCCCCTTATGATAAAAGTTTTCTCATTCTGAATCCAATCACCATACAATCTCCAACCACATCCTTCTACACACTTCGTTATCATTCTTTTCTCTTCACTCTTTTGCGAAGAAATATTGAATCCGTTAACCACTGCATATTTTTTCACAGCGTTCTTGAACTATTCACAAGATTCAAATCTCATGCCTAGATTTAACATATTCTCGTCATGGTCACACATAGGATCATACTATTAACCATTCGCCTTGTCATGACAATGGTTTCTTCAAAATTATCATCATCAGGGCCACTTAGAGGTTCAGTATCAAAACCCGAGTCTTCATCTGATATTCTTAGTTCTTCTGATGAAGAACTATCACTCCTCCATTCTAATGAACTATCATCACCGTTTCTTCCATTCTGTTAAAAAACAGTGTGTTAAAATGAAAGTTGAAAACACAGTGATGAACATAGGGTTAAGAATTGAATAAAAACTCACCATTGCTTTTGATTCAACTTAGTAATACTTCAATTTTCAACGTGCAAACTATGGGTAATACGACAGTCGCCCTGCAATGGTAAAAATAAATCAAAAAGAATTCATGAAAACTAAAAGGTAAGCACACGTATTGCCTCATTACAAGCCCATATAGAGATCCTAATACCAATGTTATACAAGTCAAGACATTGCTTTACAGTAAAGCATCCGCGACAATATTCAACATATTAACTTCAAATTTGCCATTTGAATACATAAGAAAAGGTATTCTTAGCTCATCATGTTTTGCAAGGTATGAATTGCTCATGAAAAATAATCTTAAACTCATAGTTATCTTTACAACAAATTCATGATGTTCTAAAAATACCATAACAATCTTATTCACATCTCATAAAGTTCAATTGGTTTGATTTGAGTAACTAAAAGGCTTCATTAATGCTCTTTATATAAGGGACAAATCCAATTCTCCTAAGACCAATAAGGATGAAAGCTTGCAGAGTCACAATAGAAAAAGACCAGATATTAATGAATCTTCTTCTTATGGTTTAGCTTTCTGTAGAAAAGTCGATCAAAAGCACAAAAAAGTAATAGAAAAGCTTCAAGTTGCCTTTGAAAATAAAAACAATCACCACTCTTTACCGACAAGAGATATACTTTGCAAGATATGGACAATTAACCTCAAGTGTCAGACACTGAGAGCATGAATTCTGATATCCACCTCCACCACAAAGCCTCAATGCTTACAGCATAATTAATTGTCTTCTTTAGGACAACACCAAACAAGAATTAAGTCAAATACATTCAACAAGAATTAATCGCATATCATAACATTAACAATCAACCTTGTACAGTTTTCACATGTACCGGTAGTTTTCAAGAATCAAACAGGTAGTTTTCAAGAATTAATCTCAGTTAATTACAACCAACGAATCCACAAATTCCAAGGATTTCATGAAATCAACCTGGTAGTTTTCACAGAATTTGAAGTGTCTGACCAACAAATTTCAAAATTTCCCGTTAACAACAAAGAAATATCTAAGCATGAGATTGAAGACTACCCATCTACAAAACGTTAAATAGGAGGATAACGGAAGACCTAACCTTCAAGCACGAGATGTCCGTGCGTCTCGTACCTGCGAGCGCAAGAGATGACGGATTTTGAGCGCGCGATGTCCGAGCTTCTCATGTGCGCATCTTGTGCCTACGAGCGCAAGAGATGACGGACTCCAAGCATGAGATGTCTGAGCGTCTCGTGCGCACAGAGATGGAGGCCTCTAAGCATCTCAAGCATAGGAGCGCAAAAGACGAAGGACATGCGAGAGGAGGAGGAAGCGCCATGGAGAATCCAACGAGAACGAAGGGAGAGGAAAAACGAAACAAAAGGAACAAAAAAAAGACCCAAGATTTCCATGATTGCAGATGATGATGTGATGAGATTTTACTAATATGGATGAATCGCTAACGGTAATTTTGGGAAAAGTAACGTGTTTGAAAAAAAAGTTCTGGGAAGAGACAAAAGCTAGGGTTGGGATTGGCCCTAAACTAACGTTTTTTTGACCTCTGAATTTTCCCTCCAATATTTCCGTTAATTTAATGACAAAAGGAAAATTAAAAAAATTAATTAATTAAAATTTAATCATGGAAAACTTTCTTTTTACAATTTTTTTAAAAAAAGTGATATTGCTAAAATAGGTTTATTTAATAAAAATTTAATTAAATTGACAGAATGACGGTTCCTCGGACTCCCTGATGTTATGTTTACGTTGTCTTGGGCCACTGAAATATTTAATATTTAGATCGATGCTTGATGTATTAAGATTATTCATGGAGAGTTAGTGGTGGTCGTACCAAAAACTTGATCCATAATTGACACCCAATAAGAACATATTGTATCACTAAATATGTCATTCTTATAAATACATTAATTATATCGACTTAGATGCATCACATCACATCACATTTGATATGACAAAATGGAATGGAATGAAATAGAATGACAACTCTCATATCGTTATATGGACAAGTATGGAAATATAATTATTTTAAAAATTTCTTTCTTTGATTGTAAGCAAAGTCTTATGGGAATGGAATGAAAAGAGATGTTTGGAGTATGTTTTCTCTTAGTAACGTAAATACAGTAATTTTTTTAAATAATTAACTTAATCAACTATACATAATAATCATTTTTCCTTAACTAAATAAATTGTTTTAGTCTATGATTAATTAGTATCGGTAATTAATATAATTTGTCATGTTACTTGATCAATTAATTTAAAGAAATAATTTTAAAATTTTAAAATTGTGAATTGTGATCTATATAAGTTAATAGAAATTCAAATAATCATTTGTTGTGATATATATATATATATATATATATATATAGGCAGGAAGCATGATTCGACCCTTAACTGTCTTCATTTATCTCGTAAAAAGTGTGGACTCTTTATGAGATTTTTGGAAGAACGATAGAAGATTAACTTGATATAATTGAAGTTGTTCCCATCCTGTCCCTCCGCAACAAAAGTTACGAACACACCAACGAATGGGAACGGTCTCATTTCCATTTTGCTAGCTTTCATTCCCAATAACCAAACGACGAAAATCAATAGCAGATGAAAAAGTAAAAGTGCTTGTCTCTTCTAATAATTTTGTTGCAGGTTAATTATCAAAAGAATAACATTTAAGGTTTTGTTTGTTTAACGAAAAATAAGTATCAATAAAATATTCTTCAAATTTTCCATCATCCGATTTAGTTCACGAATATAAAAAAAAAAAAAATTTCCAAGCCTTGCCTTGCCGAATCCACAAGGCGAGGCTCGAGATCGTCGACCTGGGGCAAGGCTGAGCCTCACCTTGTGGCCGGTTTCTAGCCGTAGCAAGCTGGAAGGAAAAAAAAGAAAATAAATAAGAGAAAATAAAGAAATATTCTAAAAATATTGAGAGATTCGAAATGAAAAAATTATTAAAAATTAATTTTTTACTTACAAAAAAAATCACGTTAGGATCAACTGTGCCACATAGACGATCAAGTCCACGTCAACAATTTTCAAGTAAATGACGTTGCGGAAAGTCAAATGATGAAAAAATATCTTCCTTACCAAACGACGGAAAGTGCTTTTCATTTTTAGATTTCACTTGAACACCCGAAAATATGATCACTTTCCTAGTAAAAGGCTTCCCATATTTTTTTTTTTAAATAACATGTTTTGTGAAACGAAGGGAGCCTAAAATGCAAATGCATATTTTTGTTAAGAGACTGTTTATTAATCAGACACATTGAGCTGTCCTCGCTATGATATGAAAGAAAACTACAACAATGACCTATGAGTATGGTGCTATGTGTCTAGTCTATTTTCATGGAGAAATATTAAGCGGTTGCAAAGCTCCCGGTTAATTGCTGTCGTGGCGCGCAATTTTTACTAATGTCCTATGATAAGATGACAGGCATCCGCTGGAGTTGGAATAACAAGAGACCAAAAAACAAATTTTACCCTTCTTCGTCCTCCATCCTTCGTTCTCCTCCATCCCTACCTGAGTTTTCTCTGCTTCTTCTCCTCCATAATCCATGGCTGCAAGATCTGCTTGTCCATGGCTCATGATGTGGCTTGGCCTGGATACTCACGGGGGAGCCCCGACAATTCGGCCGGTGGCGATAGCGAGGGGAGGTCTGCAACTCCAATGAAGGAAAGAAGCTTCGGTTGTTGTCATCCTTAGTCCATGGACGAGATTTGGAGCTTTTCATCAAAACTCACGGCTATGGACAATCGACGAAATACGTTGAAGATATGAAAGACTGCTTATCGATCCAACGCACTGAGTTTGTCCTCGCGATTATATGAAAAGAAAACACAACAACCTTGCGATAAGGATGATGATAACTGACAGTGAAAATGGCAATGTCGTGTGGGTGGTCTGTCATTTTCCTGTAACTGTGATTAGATAAGATTATTAAGGCTTCTGCACTTTGAAAAATGCAAAGAATCACGGTCGAGTCCATAAAAGAAAAGGTAACATAAAGCAAAAGAAGAAAAAAAAAAGTTTTCCGTTGCCGGGACTTGAACCCGGGTCTCTCGGGTGAGAGCCGAGTATCCTAACCAACTAGACTACAACGGAGCCGTTGGTTGTGCTGCAATGGTTTTATAACTTTGTTCGACCTTCACAGCAAACTTCTCCTACTCCATCGAGAGGGAGAGGCGGCAACCAATTTCAAGTAAGTTCTACTATCTCCTAGTGAGTAGTTGCACTTGATTTGTAACTTGGAGTTTGTGGCGCAGTGACTTATGCATAGAAGGTGGTGATCGTGTCTACGTGTGGTTCTTGGTGTGGCTTGACCTATTTGTACTCTCGATCGAAGTTGATTAGTAACTCCCACGGCCCGGTGATTTTCCCCATTTCCTCTCTCTGGAATATCGATGTAGTTACCCTCGTTGAATACTCTCTTATTTCACTTACATTATCATGATAATTCGGGTTATTGGTCGGTTGTTGCCTCTGGTGTGGAAGGTGCTTACGTGCTAACAAATACTTCGCAAAACAATAAAGATAACCCCCTTGGTAAAGAAAGACGACATTTTAAGAAAGGTGAACGGCCTGCCCATGAGAAAGCTGCAGTGACAACTGACAAGGATAAAGAAAGACAACATTTTACTACCTGCAAGCGGAATTCAAGAAAGGTGACAAGGAGCCATAAAGCAGGACTAAACCATAGATTGGTTTTTTACTCGTTTATTATTAATTTAGAGGTAAGAAACAAAATTTCAAAGCTTTTTTGGTATGACGAAAAGTGATGATGCTGAAGCTCAAAGAAGTACCCTCATCAAAGCATTTTTTGCACTAACCAGCCTACATGTACGGCACCGGCATGGATATTTTTGAATAATATTTTATTAATTTTTTATTTTTTTTTCCTTTCTTGCTTTTTTCTTCTTCTTTTTTCCTCCTCTTTTCTTTGATGGCCGACATGACCATGGCCAACAAGAGCTGGCCTCGCCTAAGCCACCCTTGCCATTGTTGCCCCAAGTGACAATCGGCCTTGTCAGGGCAAGCGCATGTGCCGTTGAGGCTGCTCTCCCCATATTTGGTGAGGCCAAGTGTTGCCTGGGCGAGGGTTGGCCTCACCGGGCTTCACCCTGGTCTTGGCAATGTCCAGCGAGGCCACTCTCGCCTAGGCAATGCTTGGCCTCACCAGCGTTCCCTCACCAACTATTGTGAGGAGAGAGAGAGAGAATAATAATTAACAAAATTCAAAAAATTTTAAAATGTTATTAAAAAAGTCTCCTCATCAACATCAATCATGCCGGACATTTACATTAGTAATAACCGGCTAAAATTAGCTAGGAGAACTAAATTCGCTCTAGGTTAAAAGATTTGGGACTAAATTAGCATCAATACAATATATTTAAGACTTTTTTTGACACTTTGCCCTCGAGGAACTTTAAACCTAGACTAAAAACTATTGAAAAAATTATTAAATTATGAAAAAAAAGGAGAAAAAAAATGATAAAATTTCATTTCCAAGACTATCTAAGTAGCCATATACTCTCAAGCAAAGATCAGGATGCAAAATCGTATGCAATAATTTAGTTTTAGTAGAAAATTAGAAGCTAGTTGAAGTTATAAAAAGACTCTGCTTTTCAAAATTTGGAGAAGTTCACACTAGATATTTCTGCGTCAAGTAGATTTTCTTTGGACTAAATGCTTCGGATATAAAATTCCTAGCTTTCTACCGCTTGGATCTTGTTCTAATCCCGACAGCTTCAATATTATACAAGAGAATTATGAAGCTTCCATGAGGCCTACAAGACCCCGCCACGAGAAGCACGGGCAGATTTCTTTAAGCTTTCTTTGAAAGTGCATGAAGAGGAATTGGCAAAAGTAAAAGTAATAGAAAAGGAAACGATAGAAAAAGTCAATAGCAAAGAGAAATAGACGGAGGAGATTGTCTTTTCATCTGATAGGTAAAATTTAAAGAGAAAGAGATCGAAAATAGAAATTAAAAAAAGAGGGAGAAATGTGATTTCCCATTAACAAAGATATTCTTTTATTTAAGAATTTTTAAGGCACTCGTTAAGTTTCGAAATGAACATTTCCATTCATTGACTTTTTGAACAAAAACCCCGACAAAATTTTCTCGCAATATATTCAATTAACGGCTGGAAAATTCTTCTTATTCGGTGATCCACTTATGTTTTGATTCGCATCTTATCTATTTTAAAGAGTGTTGGGCCCGGAATCTATCTTCCTAAGGTGAGCTTTTCTGTCATCAACAAAAATGAAAAAAAAAAGAAAAAGAAAAAGAGAAAGATGGTCAAATCCTTCTTACTATGTATGATAAACGAGAGTGCTTTCTTTCCTCTTGTTCATACATTACAAGCAGAAAGAACATCCTCGGCATGGATTATTAATACTTTTTCTCGTCAGACAAAATGCAAAGTTGTTACTGCGAAATCATCTCTTGTACCCTTTACAGTTACACCGTCATATTCATGAAGGAGGCTTACACGCTTCTCATCAGAAGCCACAGGCACAAAACTTTTTGGTTTACCCTTCAGCTCTTGATGCACCCTGTTTCGGCAGTTTTTACCAATAAGCAGAAATTTCAGCAGAAGTCGACGACTGAGGGCTTTGGAGCTCAATTTCGGTTGATTAAAGCGAAACGGCGTTTTACTCGATACTCACCGCCGTTGGCGGTGACTGACGGTGGATTTCGGCGATTCGGGAGCATTTAGATGGACTTTTCAATTTATTATTATTTTTTATGTATTTTCGGGATTTCTTTTTAGTGGCGTTTTTTTTTTTTTTTGCAATATTCGTGTTTCCTATTTTAGATTAGGGTTAACACCATATAAAAGGGTGTTTAGAATATTCAAAGGACAGACTTGAATATCTTTTGTTATAATCAAATTGAGAGAATAGATTGTTCCTCCGTTTATCCGCGTTTCCTATTTTAGCCAATTTCAATTGCGTATTCGGCATCAGCTCTTACACTAAGAAGCTGTTTCTTCATATTGGCTTCAGTTTTCATCATCTTCGACACCTCTGTTCAGCCTTGGGGCGAACTCGATTACTTGCATTGGTGTTTTCTTAGTCAAGAGCACCTTCATAAGACTACATCTGACAACAACCGGATAAACCCTAGAATACATAAAGAGTTAGAGACATCACATATCCAAAGAGGACGTCGGAGCAAACCACTCTTGACTGACAGGGACCATGACGAGCAAGATCTTTAGATGCATCTTGGAAGGGAGGGAGAAGAAGATATCTAAGTTGGGTCAATATTCATATTAACACAGCATAATTAATCACCATAAAAAAAAAGGGTTATTCTAAAGACAAATCAATCTTTTTCCTGTCTCTAGATCTTCACACTCTTCTCATATTTTCCGTCGGATGTGACATGCTGCTGATTTGACTCCCATCAGTATGATCTTCCAATTTAGGATAAGTCTAGGCATTTAGCATGTGTATGTGACATTGGCCTTGAACAGTTCGCACATAGTTTGTGGGATTCTTTCACTCTCTTTCAAAACCTTTCGGTAGAAGATACCCTTTGATTGGTAAGTATGTTATGAAGCCTAGAATAGAGAGAGAGAGAGAGAGAGAGAGAGAGAGAGAGAGAGAGAGAGAGAGAGAGAGAGAGGATGTAATAAAGCTTCATCCTAAACAAAAACAGATAAAGGGAGTCAATCACAACTTGTCTATAACATCTGCAGAGAAAGTACTAGAGGAGATCAATTGAATTGAGTTACATCTGAATGTATGTCCATCTCTAATCCAAGCAATGGATTTGATCAATCAATGATACAAACACATGATGATTTACAAGTATACTTGAACTATATATTCAACAACTGCATCAACAATCTGCAAGCTGAAAAGCCAAAGAACATCTAACTCGCCATGCCTCTTGAAGATCTGGGTCTTCTCTTCTAATTTCTTGGCACCAAAGAAAGACTAAACTTTGCAGTGCAACTACCTAAAGCATGGTGCTTCTACCTGTACGTATAAGTACCGGAACAAAAAAAGAAAAGAATGATGAACGAGCTAATATTCGTGAAGGTAGGGCCAAAAGAAAACCAGACTTGAAAAGCTTCAGAGGCAACGATTTAGAGTCAGGGCTAGATGAATCGAAAGCAGCAGATTTTAGTCCGATATAAATAGGTAACATGGGAGATTTGTCGCAATTCGGGGTCCGTGTCTCTGTCTCGATTTAGGTCATCTCTTTTCCATGCCAGAGGACTGCCAATGGGTTACAAGGAAGGAAAACTTGGTTTCTGCTAGAATTTGTCATTACATGTGACTCGTGCTTGCTTCTATTTCCATCACGATCCTCATAGATATGCTTCCTTGAATCCCCTTGGGAACCTAACTGTAGATATAGGAAAATAATGATAATACATGGCCAAATTAAGAAGTCTCAAAGCAAGATTTTAACCAATGGTCAAGCAAGAAGAGGGGTCTACCACAGAGAAGACTGCAATAACAAGGATAAAGAAGATAACCTCGTTCTACCTGCAAGCTGTTCAAAAAAGGTGATAAGGACAACAGAAGCGAGACCAATATAAAGATGAGGACAAGAGGAATGACAATTAGGGATGTGCATGGTCCAAGTCGGTCCGGTCCTAGTATGGAACCAAGGACCAAAACAGTATTCTTGATCCTCAAATTTTCGTGACTGAGGACCGGACAGGACTGGGACTAGCGGTTTGGTCCAGTCTCAGTGGGACCGCTAATATTAATTGCTTGTAGAAATTTAATTCTTGGATCTAAACTAATAACTTCCAATCTCAACCATCCAACATAATAAAACATACATGTGACCATCATACAACCATCATATGAGTATTTATAATCCTAAAATAATGAGAAAAGACTAAATTAAGAAGAAAAACACTTGAAACAACTGAAACGGGTTTATTCTCCTATATCTTTCTCCTTGAGTTGGAAAGAATTAAGCTCAAAGTGAGATTACACTTGTACTTCACTGAATCGAAGTGCGAATAAAATAATGATTTTGCATAATATAATCAAGAAAAAACATGATCGGAGACTGTATATCAACAAATATGGGAAGGGGGAGATGAGCAAGAGGAGTGAATGCAAAGTAGAGCTGCATTGTGAAGGCAAGATGTGAGCATCGAGCAAGAGGAGAGAAGTGAGTGTCGAGCAAAAGATGAGGAAGTTAAATAACTAGTTTTTCAAAATTTTCTAATTTTTTTTTTCTAACTTTGTGTGTGTGCGTGTGTGTTCTGGGTGGTCCAGACCGGTCCCATCCACCATGGAACTAGGGACTGGACCGCCCGATCATTTTGTTGTCACTTGCTTTAAACATGCTTCACAGAAAGAACATAGAACAAAGAAAATGATGACAACGTTCCAGCCTCTCCCCTCAACATTAAACGGATGAATAATCTCTCAAGGGACTGCAAGAGGTAACACTTAATCTGTGAAAATCATGATATGTCCCTCGTGTAATATAATAATTTACGATTAGTAATTCAAGTTGTATCTTGGAAATATTTTTTGTGCAATTCCACTGTGCATGTTAATGGAAATGTGTTCCCTTCAAATGCTAATATCCAAATGTTTCCAATAACTTGGGTTCTTGTCAAGGTAAAGAATAAGGACACTTGATCCTAATTCCTAAAAAAACTAATGGCTATTTTTAAGATAACTAATGGGGGAGAACGGGCATTCATGAGCAATGTACAAAAGGTAACGTCATTGCTAACTATTGGCTTTTTAATATTTATCGCATCCTTTCGATTATAATTTTTGTGTTTGTTTGAATTATTGCATGAACTTGTTCCTACATTAGCTAAGTTGATGCCATATGCTAAACATATAATGTGCATGACGCAGATATACACAACCTGGGCAAAGAACTATAAAGGGCATAAGTTACAGAGACAATTTTGGCAAATAACAAGTAGCGCAAACATGGCTAATATTTGGAGCCAAATAGGGGTTATTTCAATTGACAAAGGAAGACTATTCCGAAATGAACCTAAGCATTAGTGTAGAGCCATCTTCAACCAAATATTCAAGTGTGAAATCATTGATAACGACCTTAGTGAAGCTTTCAATGATAGAATAATAGAGGCTAGTTGCAAACAATCATCAACATACTTTAAGATATACAAGTCATGGTCATGACTAGGCTACACAGATAAAGAGATGAAGCTGCAAAGTGAAATAGATAATATGGTCTTAGGATTGCAAAGAGATTGGATGAGAACATGGCTGCTAGTATGGTTTTGTCATCCAATTTGGATTGGAGATGATCGATATGAGATCATGAACAATACTAGTAAGTTTGTTGTCCACCTAGATAGGAGAAAGTGTTCATGTCGAGCCTAGCAATTAACTAGAATTCCTTGTGCACATTCCATTTGTGCCATCTAGTTGAAGCAACAAAGTCCAGAGGATTAGATAGATGATTGTTACAAGAAAACCACGTATGTTGCTTTGTACGAATTCATGATGCAGCCTATCAAAAGTAGCAAATTCTGGGAGTCATAGATCATGAAGCCTCTATATCTTTGCCACTAAAGAAGCAAATAGACAAGCCAAAATGGAAACGAAGAATGCAAGAGGGGGAGATCTCAAGTCAAGGATGAGCATGGCTAGCATAAAAATAAGTGCCCCTATTGCCATAAGGAAGGACACAATAAAAAATGGAAATGTGACATCCAGAACTTTACTTAGCTGAAAAAATGCAATCCCAGTATTAGAATTTAATGGCTTGATACTAATTGGAATGTGTCACATGGTTAATTGAGGGATGATAGTGCTAATTTAATCTCTAATGTGAGTAATGCCAAATGCATAGCACAATTTATAGTCCAATGTGCGGTTCAATGTGCATGATTAAGTGACCGAGGGCAAAAGGGATATTTTCTACCCTATGTGGCCGGCCACCCAAGGGAAATTGAGCCAAGAAATTCGCTCAATTGCCCATCATGATTTACCCTAAGACAATATTCATGCCACCCATCTTGCCCAATAGAATTTCATGACAATCTGATCCTTGTAATCAACCCCTCTCTTTTCTTCTCATCTTTGGCCGAACATTCCCCTTGCTCTCTTCATTCTCACTCTCATTTTCATACCAAAAACACTCTCCAGCTGCTGGAAATTTGGGTTGAGGTTCAAAGGCAAGTGCATTCATCTTTGTGTTACATTGTTTGATCTTGTGGTTCTTGAATAGGGCTTCATTTGTGAATTAGTTGGATTTATTACATACTGAAAATAGAAGTGACATAATGCCTATAGGACTAAATGTGTTCGGTTTTGGCAAAGGAAGACTAGAATTAGCCATGCATGTCTTTCTTTGTGCTGTCCTTAGTTCGAGTCTGAGATGACCCTCTAGGTTTACTATTTTTGTGTAGCTTGCTATGGACTTCATTGAAGAAAAATTTCTTCATAGGAATTGCTCATGACATCTAAGATACAACAAATTAATTTGTGATTTTCCTTGAGTAAATTGTGAAATATACATTGGCATATTATATAAGAACCAACATGCATGTATACAAATTAATAGATGTACATGTGCCCATCGATGTTTGCGACCCGATGATGCCCCAGGTGTTTGGGATGTCTTGCTGTGTGAAATCGGATGCCTTGCCTGTGTGATCAGGGATAACTTAGAGTTGAAATGCCCAAGTGTCTAAGTTTTGGAAGTATCTCGTGCGGATGTCGGGTGGGAATCTGTGGGTCTTGGCAAGTCTTGCTCTAACCGGGCATAAAAGCCAATGGTAACTGTGTGTCTTGGAAATGCCTTGCACGGACCGGACTTTGTTTTGGCTAATCCAGGTATCTTGGCAGGAGAAAGATTGAATCATGAAATATTATATGAAAAAGGTTTTAATTGTGTGACTTGTGAGTGCATAGCATATTTCATACATTTTGTGAATCTTGTTATCTATACATATCTGACCCATATGTATTCAGGTATGATCGCTCTGACAGATATCGTGAATAAATCTTTGATCGAGGGGCTTATGGATCATATAGTGTAACATTTAGATGTTGTATTTTGCTAGGCTATGACTCACTCTTGTTGATATTTTCATACTTTTAGCTATGGACATAACTCCCCACTACCTTTATGGAGCTTCATTTTATTTTGAGTTATGGACCGACGACATTGTCTTCCTACGGTCCACCTTTGTTTTTGTTCGCTATACATCCATTTTACGGGTCGATGTAGGACGTGGGCCTGTTGTTCAGTTTCGGTTCATGCATGCTACATGAGATGTGGCAATTAGATGTTAGGTCCTTTGCGTTTTGGTGATGATAGTGGCGATAATAATAGCAACCCAAGGAGGACAGCAATCCCGAGGAGGTGGTGGAGAATTAGGCCGTAGATATGTGCTTAGTGTTCATATGAGTAGGCACGTTTTTGTGCAGTACAATGCCACCTATTAGAAGGGTTTAGGTACCTTTTGTTCCCCTCTCCAGGTAGGCTAGACTGCTTCCAGGTTAGGGACTGATTGTTATGCTGACTCGTGTTTATCTACGGCGGTCCTTTTGTAATTAACTGTCGTTATGACCTAATGAATTTAGTTATTATGCTTTCCATTTTCACCCTTTTCAAATGATGTGAAATGATATTGCTTTCCACTTGCACTAATTAACTTGATTATAATCTAATGGAAGCATAAATTAGAGGAGACATGTTTAGGGCACCACAGTTGTGGATTGAAGAAGCAACATCAACAACAACAGCCGTCTTGAAGGGCTAATGTAGGCCATCTAAAGGCCCAACTGAATGGCCTACTGTAGGGCTAGGTGCAGGGGCAGTGTTCTGTGACTGAGTCAACTGTTGAATAGATTGGGAGAAAATATCTAGTAAGTTTTCTAATTTGTGTTTATGTTATTTTTATTGGCTGAAGCTTAACTTGTTATATCTTTCTCAGGTGAGCAGAAGACCTATTGCACAAGTTAATGAAAGTGAGGCACCATATCGAATAAGAGGGGTTCTTGAAAAAAGGATGAGGCAATATGATTATGGCCTTTTTACAGACAAATATATTGAATTACTATTTTGAATATAAGTTTTGTAGAACTTGTGTATTTAACTTATGGTGATACATTTTGTTGGTAATATGGTTATGTTGTTATAGCTTGGGAGAAGTTTGGAGGTGCTTATCTCTAAGTTGGCCCAACTCAAGAGTTGAGGGCTGCGCCAAAGAAGAACCAGCACCAAAATAGCCAGCAACAAAGAAGAAGACATTGGGTGCAGCTCCAAGGCAGCCAGCGACAAAGAACCCACCACCATTTCCATCTTAACCAACAGATCCTACAGAGAGCTACAAAGAGAATGACTGAAGCTAAGAAGAAGATACATGGGACAAGAAGGTTAATGAGAAAGAGTGTAATGATTATGAATCAAAGCGAAGGTCCATCGAAAGGAAAAGGAACTAGGGGGTATTGTACATATTGACAGATACGAAGGTGCTGGATAGGCTTTTTTTTTTTTTTTTAGGAGGTTGTGCATTGTGACTCATGGCTTGATATTGTAAAGTGATGCGATAGTTGATGTTTTTGTTTGGTTATTCAAATTGACTACATGTAAGCAGTAGTTGAATGTCGACGTACCCATGTTTATTTTGTCTATGCTTTGTAAGTTCCATATTTCTGTTTGATTGTGTTGGTACAATACTTGTATGTGCAGGTGATCACTAATGGGGAAGGTTAGTGCTTGGTGGTTTGTGGTTACTTCTTGGTGGATGGTGCTCGTACTTGGTGCATGTTGCTTTTTGGTTGGTGCTGGTGCAGTGTTTGCACCAGCATGTGGTCACTAATTGGGAAGGTTGGGTTTAGTGGTTTGTGGCTACTGCTTACTTGTTGGTGCTGGTGCAAGAATCGCACTTGTAGTTGTGTGTACTGGTGCAAGCACAAGAGGCTTGTATCGTGCTTGCACCGACACGTACTAGTGCAATTTGTTGCTATGAGTTGCATCACAACCTAAGTTGAAAGTGTTTCAGAACCTGGCACTTAAGTGATCACATTTTATGTTTGCTTTTTATAAAAATAAAGAATCAAACCTAGGGTACTAAACATATCGTAATGTCTTTAATTAAAAAATAATGACTTGATGATGAATTTCTTTTGCAATTTTTTTATGATATGTAAGTTATACACAATGTGAATAATGCATGAGATGCAATTATTAAAACTATATCTACATGATGTGATTATTAGAAATAACGCTAAAAATATGTGACTCTCTGAATGACATACAATATGTGACCTGATTGTTATAAGAGTAATTAGTCCAACACCTAAACGCAATCAATATGAAATCATATGACATTTTTTATTGGCTTTTATTTTAATGAGAACTATGATTATGAATTATGCAATTAACATGCGTTGTCTTTAAAAAGCCCTAAATACGAATGTGTCCTAAGTTCTAAATATGTAGGTGCATATGACATGACGATGAGAAAATTTTATGATACAACGAAAATATGTCTTATCCAAATTCAACAATACAGTTCAATGACATATTATCTTAACACAATCATAATTTATTTTAGCTCAATGAAGTCAGAATCAATATGATTCCACGGCAATATTAAGGATCCAACCGACGCCCTAATGGATGATAATCTTATAGGAAATTAAATATTCTAAGACATGCAAACAATTAGAACTTGCAATAGATGGATACGTAAAAAATCAAGTCAAACTATCCAAAGAAACACGGTCCTGCATTGATTTGTATTACCAACAATGCCGCCGGCGGCGGCGGCTGTGTGCTGGAGTACGGGCTGAAGAAAAAGAGCAATGGTGGCGAGGGACGATGGGACGATGACTTGGCCGTCGTTGGTGACGGATCAAACTCGGTGCGACAAGTGCTGACCTTCAGATCTGCTTTTCTTAATTATACTTCAACAGGAATCACACAAGGGTCTTCCAAAAGTGGAATAAGTGTTAGAAATGCGTCAATTGATTCAAAACCACAAAACCCACAACGTACGCTGCTTGTTCCATCAAGTCTGAACAAGGCAAAAGAAAACAAATTCAACGTTTTTCCCGCAAAAGCTCACGAGTACTGCTCCAATTATTGGCTCTTTTTTGAAGTATTGCCGATTATCATGTCTTTTCACTCTACTTTTCTATCACCGAGTCTCCACCGTTTTCCTGTTATTTTGTCTTCCACTGCGGTGACTTCTCGCCTCGTATGAAATGTGTAATATGTGGACGTGTGACTTAATTAAGGCGCCGAAAGTGATTGATCAATGGTCATGAATGTGAGGTTCGTGCCGTAATATGGTGGTCACGGACGGTTGTGATCATCGATGACATCGCTCACGGAAAGTGATTTATCAAACCTTTTTTTAAAAATGATCGCGTGTATCGCTTTAAAATAATTAGTCAACAATGAAAGACAATTTCATTATCAATAACAATTTGTGTCTGAATGCAAGGCCTGGTTATCACCAAGAGTTGGTAGGAGATTCTCAGATCGATGGAGGCCGAAGTGTGAACTGCCAAGACTTTTCTCACTCTCTCTTTTATTCAAGCTTGTGAATATTTTGGTTTCATCATATTCTGCTCTGCCCATAATATTCCTTCCTCATTCCTTTTGTGGCCGAATTCTCAAGATCTCTGCGTAATACTGCTCTCCAAGTTTTTATCTCAAAATACTTTCCTTATGATGACCAGACAAATTACCAATTTAAATAGAATTTATTTGGTTCGGAGACACTATAAAAAAATTGTCCCTAATGCCTAAATGCAACGCGAGCGCGAAACCGTGCTAGTGATTTTTGTTTAGGGTCGAGGTTGACTCCTTTAGGTGTCTCACAAGTTTCAAACTGGAAACATGTTTTCAACATCATTCATTCTGGACGTGATGCTCCCAAAGGTCAGGATATTACACAGAAAACATCCTTAACAGATGACCAAATTAGAGTCTTAAATCAAGATTTAATCACGGGTCAAGCAAGATGAGATATCTACGACAAAGAAAACTGCAATAACAACGATAAAAAAAGATAACCTGAGGCTTGTACCACCGGCAAGCAGTTCAAAAAAAGTTGACAAGGGCAATGGAAGCAAGACCAATAGAAAAAAAAGCCATAAGGGCAAGAGGAGTGACAATTGCCCACAATTCTCGCACTAACATGTGGTTAAATCTGCCCTAACTGATAGTTACCACAATACGAAAGAAAATACAACGCACATAATAGTGCAATTACCCACAACCCTTGCACTAACGGGTAACCGAGAACATCCCTAAGACACAGACCATCGCAGAAAACCAATTTATCGCCTAGCAAGCTGACCGTCTTGTAGATGATCCGATGAACATCGTCAGAGCACGGCGTAATTTTTCAACGATCTTCTCAATTGTCGGGCAGTTCTCATTTTCTATCTGCAAGTAATGTAGACGAAACAAGATTTCTATATAACTGCAGATTAAATTCCATAACTCAACTCTAAATAAGAAGAGAATCATTTATACAGCAACATGTCAATAAATCCGACATAAATGCAACTAAAAATGGATTGACCATGCTCTAAAAATTCGTGCACATACGATATGCGATTTTTAAGAATCGTTTCCTTTGGCATGGGAAAGTAGTAATCTTCACCCCGTTTATCGATGTTAGATTTTAAAAACGAAATGGTAAAGCTTTTGGGGCATAACGAAAAGTGACGCTAAAGCTCAAATAATTATCAAGGAACCGTGCTGTCGAGATTAAAAAAATTTCAACGCCGAAATAAAAAAAACCAAGAAAGGGAAAAATCTGGATTGCAGTTGGTTTCCAAGAATATCTAAACAGACAATGTGCTCTCAAGAAAGGATCAGAATGCAAAAACGTCCGCAGTAGTGGGAAATTAGAAACCAATTGAAGCTTTAAAAGGCTACTTTTCTTTAAAACAATTTGAAGAAATAGACAATAATTACCTTGGCCATAATTGTGACATCCAAGAGTGAACTCCCAAAAGCTAGGACACTGATATTTAGATTTGTCAAGTTCATGTCCTCCATTTGTTTCATCACTTCCTTGATGCAACCCTCGTGCTTCTCGCACTGGACTTTGATCAAAACATTCTTCCCGACACCCGTGCTTCGACCTCGGGTAGTTGCTGATCGATAACTTGGTCATACGACTTCTCTTCGCATGAAAAAGATACAGTGCCAGCACCACGTTGGTACAATGGCTTGTTCGTGAAGATCGCCGATTCCACGGTTCTTGTGGCCGCCTCTTCCTCGAGGATCTTCATGCGTTCCTCCAGTTGTTTCAAGTAGTTTATAGTATCTCCAAGGATAGAAGCCTTGTCTAGCTACGCAACCAGAACATTTATTAATTTTTTTAGCAGGAACAATGAAGGCTTATAATGTGACGAATTAGAAGACATACTCTGGCTAACATTTACAAAACGTTATGCATGACATATGACTTATGTGATTGATTGTCCTTCCGATAGTCACAACAGGGAAAATTAAATAGTAGAAACGAAATTCAAGGTTGCTTTTAAATCATGATGACAAAAACTAAGGATCTAAATGTTTTAACCAACAAGAAAAAGGTTTTCGACAACCTCTGGACAAGTTCAAAGCACAGTCTATCAAAATGTAAAAGAGATATTGACTTATGCAGACTATACATATCAAAATCGACAGATGATAAATACATAAAACCTTATCAAATTATGAATGCGTGAATAGTATCCAATACTATTTTAATACAGGAATGAATATACAATAACCAACATGGTGCAAATATGTATCAGAACAATCTAAATCAACTCAATCATTCTCAAGCTTGAGCAATTGAGTGATTTGTCAGAATGAATTCCAGTTTAATGATACTTGACTTTAGCAACCCTTTGCCCATATGTAGTTGGTTGTAAGTTTAAAATGATAATCATGACTCACTTAAATTATCTATCACTGATTTACAATTTTCTCAGAATATGGGCAATATGGGTCATTTTTTATTTTTCCTCCTTAAGAGAACACACCCAAGTTCTCATGAATATAATGGATTGAATCTAATTTTATTCATTAACCACCAAAAAACCATAATCACAGGAAGAGAAAAGCTCTCTTCCTCACATTATTTGAAGTCAGCAACTGCTTTCTACCTTCTATCTGAGGTGCATTGGCATATAAGCTCCAATCGGTGAATCTAAAAGTTAGGTAGAATTATGAGACTGGTCTGCTATCCTCGATAAAGTACACCAAAAAAATCACATATGTCCTCCAATGTCCATTCAAGCAAAAAACATATAAGGCCAGTGTCCAAGTACCCATTTGTCAATACCGTCTATCAGAGCTTTGAGCATGGAGTCCCGCATTAAGAAGCATATGAAGTTCATTTGATTCTTAATCATGGTTTCATATGCACACCGTTTTGGAACTGCTGCTAGTTTTTAAGCCCACATTGCATTCTGATATAGATTATGAGTAGGTTTTGCTTGATGATGCATGGCTTTTTTAGAGTACTTGATAAACCCGGGGTTTACCTATCTAAGGTGTGTTTCCTTTACATAAATAGAAAGTAATTAACTCTTTCATTAATCAATATGCAAAGTCAAGCAATAAGCAACGAGCTCCTTCTTATTCAATAGTGAGGAAGATAACTGTCTGTCCTATTGTTTGTCCTCCAAATAATTTGAATAGCATAACTGTTATAACCCTTTCATTCTGTAGATGTGTGTGTATATATATATATATATATATATATAATATATATATATATATATCTTGTCAAGAGGGTCATTATTTTTTTCCTCCGTTTATTAACAATTCAAGTATTAGCTTAATGTAAGTTTTTATATTTTGTTTAAGTTTGGACATAAAATTCTTCGAATCCCAATTACAATTGCTGAAATGAAACCAACATCACGAACAATGATGAAGGCGGAGAAAGAACAGATATTGATCCTTCAGGAATTTTCACACAAATGGAATTGATTTGGAGTACCTTTGTAAGGCCAGGAATGATGGCTGAAAGAGCAGCAAAGCGCTGGTTCAGCTTCTCCCGGCGCTTCCTCTCTGCAATAACGTGTTCTGGTCCATGCAAAGTTGTTACGACCACATCTTTTCATCTTCATCCCATCCCCATAATCTTGCAATTCATAGGTTCCTAAAAAGATAATAGTAACCACAATAAAGACAAGCGAAGAGAAAAAAATTTGATTTCCATCACACACCAAATAACTGTTTGGGCTCCAACAAGTTGTCAGCAGCCTCCAAAACGGTGGATATAGAAACCATGATTAAGAATCAAATGAACTTCATATGCTTCTTAATGCGGGACCCATGCTCAAAGCTCTGATAGACGGTATTGACAAATGGGTACTTGGACACTGGCCTTATATGTTTTTTGCTTGAATGGACATTGGAGGACATATGTGATTTTTTTGGTGTACGTTTATCGAGGATAGCAGACCAGTCTCATAATTCTACCTAACTTTTAGGATTCACCGATTGGAGCTTATATGCCAATGCACCTCAGATAGAAGGTAGAAAGCAGTTGCTGACTTCAAATAATGTGAGGAAGAGAGCTTTTCTCTTCCTGTGATTATGGTTTTTTGGTGGTTATGAATAAAATTAGATCAAATCCATTATATTCATGAGAACTTGGTGTGTTCTCTTAAGGAGGAAAAATAAAAAATGACCCATATTGCCCATATTCTGAGAAAATTGTAAATCAGTGATAGATAATTTAAAGTGAGTCATGATATCATTTTTAAACTTACAACCAACTACATAGGGGCAAAGGGTTGCTAAAGTCAAGTATCATTAAAAACCGGAAATTCTGACAAATCACTCAATTGCTCAAGCTTGAGAATGATTGAGTTGATTTAGATTGTTCTGATACATATTTGCACCATGTTGGTTATTGTATATTCACATTCCTGTATTAAAATAGTATTGGATACTATTCACGCATTCATAATTTGATAAAGGTTTTATGTTTTATCATCTGTCGATTTTGATATGTATAGTCTGCATAAGTCAATATCTCTTTTACATTTTGATAGACTGTGCTTTGAACTTGTCCTAGAGGTGTCGAAAACCTTTTTCTTGTTGGTTAAAACATTTAGATCCTTAGTTTTGTCATCATGATTTAAAAGCAACCTTGAATTTCGTTTCTACTATTTAATTTCCCTGGTGTGACTATCGGAAGGGACAATCAATCACATAAGTCATATGTCATGCATAACGTTTTGTAAATGTTAGCCAGAGTTGTCTTCTAATTCGTCACATTATAAGCCTTCATTGTTCCTGCTAAAAAAATTAATAAATGTTCTGGTTGCGTAGCTAGACAAGGCTTCTATCCTTGGAGATACTATAAACTACTTGAAACAACTGGAGGAACGCATGAAGATCCTCGAGG
The DNA here is from genome assembly GCA_019149425.1 of Psidium friedrichsthalianum. Taxonomy (NCBI): domain Eukaryota; kingdom Viridiplantae; phylum Streptophyta; class Magnoliopsida; order Myrtales; family Myrtaceae; genus Psidium; species Psidium friedrichsthalianum. Next base: position 1,902 of record JAGVVM010000386.1, on the reverse strand, counting down.
AAGAGGGCGGGCACAAGAACCGTGGAATCGGCGATCTTCACGAACAAGCCATTGTACACCAACGTGGTGCTGGCACTGTATCTTTTTCATCCGAAGAGAAGTCGTATGACCAAGTTATCGATCAGCAACTACCGAGGTCGAAGCACGGGTGTCGGGAAGAATGTTTTGATCAAAGTCCAGTGCGAGAAGCACGAGGGTTGCATCAAGGAAGTGATGAAACAAATGGAGGACATGAACTTGACAAATCTAAATATCAGTGTCCTAGCTTTTGGGAGTTCACTCTTGGATGTCACAAATTATGGCCAAGGTAATTATTGTCTATTTCTTCAAATTGTTTTAAAGAAAAGTAGCCTTTTAAAGCTTCAATGGGTTCTAATTTCCCACTACTGCGGACGTTTTTGCATTCTGATCTTTCTTGAGAGCACATTGTCTGTTTAGATATTCTTGGAAACCAACTGCAATCCAAGTTGTTTTTTTTTTACGCTTTCTTGGTTTTTTTTATTTCGGCGTTGAAATTTTTTTTAATCTCGACAGCACGGTTCATTGATAATTCTTTGAGCTTTAGCGTCACTTTTCGTTATGCCCCAAAAGCTTTACCATTTCGTTTTTAAAATCTAACATCGATAAACGGGGTGAAGATTACTACTTCCCATGCCAAAGGAAACGATATTAAAAAATCGCAATCGTATGTGCACGAATTTTAGAGCATGGTCAATCCATTTTAGTTGCATTTATGTCGGATTTATTGACATTGTTGCTGTATAAATGATTCTCTTTATTTAGAGTTGAGTTCATGGAATTTAATCTGCAGTTATATAGAAATCTGTTTCGTCTACATTACTTGCAGATAGAAAATGAGAACTGCCGACATTGAGAAGATCGTTGAAAAAATTACGCCGTGCTCTGGACGATGTTCATGGATCATCTACAAGCACGGTCAGCTTGCTAGGCGATAAGAGGGTTTTCTGCGATGGGTAGTGTCTTAGGGATGTCTCGGTTACACCGTTAGTGCAAGGGTTGGGGTAAATTGCACTATGATGTGCGTTGTATTTCTTTCGTATTGTGGTAACTACCAGTTAGGGCCAGATTTAACCCAATGTTAGTGCAAGAATTGTGGGCAATTGTCACTCCTCTTGCCCTTATGGCTTTTTTTCTATTGGGTCTTACTTCCTAGTGCCACTTGTCAACTTTTTGAACTGCTTGCCGGTGGCACAAGCCTCAAGGTTATCTTTTTTTACGTTGTTATTGCAGTTTTCTTGTCGTAGATATCTCATCTTGCTTGACCCGTGATTAAATCTTGCTTTAAGACTCTAATTTGGTAATCTGTTAAGGATGTTTCTGTGCAATATCCGACCTTTGGGAGCATCACGTCCAGAATGAATGATGTTGAAAAAACAGGTTTCCAGTTTGAAACTTGGAGACACCTAAGGAGTCAACCTCGACCCTAAAACAAAAAATCATAGCACGGTTTCGCGCTCGCGTCGCATTTAGGCATTAGGGAAATTTTTTTAGTGGTGTCTCCGAACCAAATAAATTTATTTTTAAATTGATAAATTGGTCGGTCATCATAAGGAAAGTATTTTGAGATAAAAACTTTGGAGAGCAGTATAACGCAGAGATCTTGAGAATTCGGCCCAAAAGGAATGAGGAAGGAATATTAGGGCAGAGGCAGCAGAGCAGAATAGATGAAACCAAAAATATTCACAAGCTTGAATAAAAGAGAGAGTGAGAAAAGTCTTGGCAGTTCACCCATTCGGCTCCATCGATCTGAGAATGTCTTACCAACTCTTGGTGATAAATCAGGCCTTGCATTCAGACACAAATTGTTATTGATAATGAAATTGTCTTTAATTGTTGACTAATTATTTTAAAACGATTCACCGCGATCATTTTAAAAACAAT